>QVNV01006972.1:0-25638 GCA_014825455.1 Pseudomyrmex pallidus | reverse complement strand
AGAGAGAGAGAGAAAAAGAGAGACAAAAGAAAAAAAAACCGGCTAATTTTCACGTTCGGTCATTTTTTAAATCGAATTCATATTTTACACACACTTCGGCACCGTGAAAACGGGAGTGAGTGAAGAGCTTTCAACTCGAATAGTTGTCGTGGCTATTTGTTATCCGAAATTTATCGATAATCCGTCATTCGATGACTTAGTCGTTTACCTTTCAATAACGGACACACTTGACCCAGAGCGCCGATTGGACCGCGACGAGTGAACTGACCGATGCTGAGTTCCATGTACAGCAATGGAACTCCGCATACTATGAGTATTAAAAAATAAGGCACGAGAAAGACACCTGAAAAATATAATATGCGATCGTTAAAGTCTTCTCTTACAATCGGTGCGCAACGTTATGCAAGTCTCTCTAAAGTAAAATGTCCCAATGAATTTATTAAAGAGAAATAATTAACAAGTGCAAAGCATATTTTCAATTAAATTTTTTTAATTAAATTAATTTCTAATTTTTTACACATGTAAGTAATTATTTCTTTAATAAATGTGCGGCGGTACTTGTCTAGTCATTGCGACATTTGCCTTACTCGAAGACAAGAGAGTCTTCCTTCCGCTTAAGTGTTAAAAATTAATCTATTTTTTTTTTACCCTTTTCCCATCTGCCTTCCCCTACGTGCAAGTTTGCCAAACGTTTCGCTAAACACCGTTTCGCGCGCGTACGTAATAGTACTCGACGAGTTAATCATACTGCAGTGGGCAGTGACAAGGTCACTGGATGTAACTCTTTATTCGCAATAGACGACGATCGCAATGCCGTGGATTATGACTTAATTTGACATCGAGCATTTAATAACCGTTGCGAAAATAGGCGACGATTAGTCAGTTGTTGACAAATTTTCCTTCTTCCGAGATCTTCAGCGCGTCTTGAATTATTATACATTTGTCAGTTCTCTTTAACAGCAACCGTAAAATCTTAAAGCAATTTACTACGAAATTTATTATTTACTATGAAATTTCTAATTAATTTTTAAAACATTTCCACGTAGAAGTCGTTTTATTTTGTATAGGTGGGAAAAATAAAAAAGGAAAGAGATCTTGTTCGGACGCATTCGTGTGTAATTGTGCGAAGAGCAGACGCGTGCGATTCGTTTTGCACCTCGGGGAAAATGTAAATTAATCCTACTCGGCAAAACGCTGTATCGCGTTGCGCGCATAAATCACACGACGTTATCCGATCTGTTTTCTCGTCGCTTCAATCTAACCGAACAAAGCGCGGACGATAGTTTTCATTTAATTCGATCGGCAATAATACAAATAATGTACGCGATCATGCTTCAAATAAATTATCTGGATATTAAACGCGTATACTGGATAGATAACAATCGCTCGCGATTCAATGACGATATATGGAAAGATAACAATCGTTCGATTCAATCAATGGAGATCGGAGGGGCGATTTATCACAGTTTCGGGCGAAAATGTACCACGTTCGACATAGCGTTATCACAAAGGCAGATGTAATAAAAAAAAAAAAAAAAAAAAAGAAATAATTTAATGTCGCGGAACACATCGCGTGCGCATGTAAAACCGTATTATTTCCTCTGATTTTCCGGTCGCGTCCGTTTAATATATGATTCCGCAATATTACACAGATACGAATGTTTTTTTTTTACATAAGAGTTCATATATTTGTTCAACAAATTAACTTGTGCACAAACACATGCACAAATTGAAATTACGAAGTGGTTTCCAGGTCGATTTGCGCATTACGGAATTGATGCACTGCACAAGAGAAATAGAGTTGCTTTTTAAATTTTTTACAAATAACAAGTTTCTAATTTTAAAAGAAATATATGTATTAAAACTTTCACTTTTTAATTAAGAGCAAACATCTCGTTCATAAAAAAAAAAAAAATTAGAAATAACTTGTGCAAATATCGAACTAATATTCGAACATCAATCTGCGTGTAATTCGACAAGCAATTGACGCGATTGATAAAACAAGAAAATCGTTTAACACGTGCTTGTTGATCGCGCGTCTTTCGGTATCAATTTTTAATTGCGTCCTAATAAAGTTATTCCAGTTGGAATAATCACAGATTGATTATGCTCAAGTGAAACAACGAACCGCGCTCGAATCGTGCAACCGCAATCGCGTTACCCGAAGCCGGTTTTCCGGCTCGTCAATTTAGAACGGCAGTGCGCCTAGATGATATACTCGAATTATTTCCACCGGTGTCATTGAAATCATTTACAGCGTGTCCACTGGAGTAGCCGTGTTTCCAGCAAGGTCATGTATCAAGTTCCGCGAGCGAATTGCGCCACGCATCCGGGCTCCGGATGCTTCCAGACTTTGAAAATTGTCGGGAACACGATACTCTCTCTCGCTCACGTATAGCAGGGATTGCGAGAGCTTGGCTATCGTCCGACTTACGCAAGATATTGCGCGATTTTCACGGAATTCGTCTTAATTCGGGTTTTCCGCAATTAGATCAGATTTCGTTCGTCATTTTTCACTCGTTCAGAGAACACGTGAGAGATTTATTTAATTACAAATAAAAATTTGAATCGCTGATAAGATTCTTGAAAATGTCAAATTAATTAGGAAAAGATAAGGAGATAAGATTTGAAAAGTTCTCATTATATTATTGAAACATTTAAACTCTGTTGCAACAGGAGACGTAAAAAAAGGCCGATTCAAACTTCGTGAGATGTTCGACGTAAAAATTAGAGAGAACGGAGGATTGTTACGTTTGTCAGCTATATTTTGCCACTGACGTACATGACGACGCGCGAAATAACCACGTTCTCTCTTATCACGGTTATGCTAATCGTCTCGACTATGTTACCTACTTATTTGACACGCACGAATTTATCTCGTTTTACATCTGACATTTGGTAACAACTGCGCCCCGATTTTCTTGCTGTTTTTCTTATCTCTTTCTGTTTACCGAAACGATAAAGCGCACATCTCCATTAACGATTTGTAAAATCGAGTGTGAGATTCGCGTCATGATTTATCGGCGCAGTTTACGTAATGAATTAATGCGGTCGCGCGCGCGCGAGGCTCACCGCCGCCGCTCTTGTAGCACAGATAAGGAAATCTCCAGACGTTTCCGAGACCGACGGAGTAACCTATGCAGGCCAGCACAAATTGTACTTTATTCGCCCAATGGGGCCTCCTGGGCTGCCGGTAATCGCCGAGATCGTCCGCGTCGCCGTCGTCATAGCTGGTGTACGTGGACACGTCGTCCTCGAAGCTAGAAAAAAAAATAAAACGCACCACGTCTAGTCAAGATGTTCTGTTTTGCAAATGCGAAACTGGTTGAAAAATACGAAGAGCGAGAAAAAAGTTGAAAGAAGGTAGTGTAAAATGTGCGAAAATTGCGACATATCATTAATCATGTTAAAAAATTTTAGAATCGAGATGATTCACTCTTGAATTGATCGCGTAGCTTTTTACGTATCTAATAGACAAGGAAACAAAATTTTCTTCACTTTGGGGAAATACGTAAAGTGCTTTCGAGTGGTTAAGTTCTCCAACTTCTTGCTGACGATTTACAGAGTTTTAAACGTACATCAGCTCTCTCTCTCTCTCTCTCTCTGCGTATGATTTTCCGTCAAATCAATGTATAATACATTAAGCAGTTTACACATTAAACGCGCGCACAATGCGAGATACAAAAGCATTAAATAGTTAATGATTTCGCGTCTAGTATTGTGCGTCTATTTAAACTGCTCAATGCGCTATGAATTGATTTGGCGGAAAATCGCACAGAGTTGATCACTCGTCAGTCACGTTACGCATGAGCGTGTTGGCGCATTTGCATGACACGCGTCCATGCATAAGTCCGGTAGTGATCATTAAATATTCATCGTCATTGTTTACAGAACGACGGTAATCGATGGAAACGTGGTATAGTAGTCATTCGAACTCGATTGTCGCGATACCTCGATTAAGCGCAACCGGTTCAGCGTTACGCGAAATCGTAAAGGTTGCCAATTGCAGGCTGATTTCGTGCGCGCTTTCATTTCCGGATGAAGAGAACTAGAGAAAGAGAGATCGTTACAAAAATAAACCAGACAAAAAAAAATGTACTAATATATTGTGGCGAAGTATCGGAGCGCGCAACATAAAATCGACCTTGCTGCAGCGCGTTACATAAGTATCGAGATCGCACAGGAATTTTTATGCGTTTATCGCATAAATTCACACTTTACGGTGCGGTGAGCGCAGAAATGGTGTCAGACTATGGGCGACAGAGGGGCAGGAAAGGGCGGTCGACGCGCTGAAAGATATACGCGACGCACCTGTGTACATTCCCGTTTGTTTCACAACGGAAAACTAATACACGGTGTGTGTGTGTGGAGATGCGATAATGCGCGCTATTACTCACGCACTATCGCTGTATATTAGGAAAAAAAAAAATAAAGCAGACAACTTGCGCTAAATTTTTCGCATTAAAAAAAATTATACAAGCGACATTTTGGAGAAGTCACGCTTTCATTTCCAGCACAGATTAAGAACAATATAAATTAACAATCGAATTGGAAATGTAGCAAAGTACAGTAGATGTAATTAAACATAAAAAACAATTATACAGATCACGTACACAATTCTCTGTATTCAAATACAAAAAAAAAAAAAAGAAGAAAAAAGATCAGTGAGAGCTAAGCGCAAAGTTTTTCTCGCAATTCCCGATGCAATTAATTTTTTCGAATTAAATTCACAGGAAGGTAAAAAACGAGATGCAAACCAGGCATCCGATACAGATTTTTGAATTAAATCTAATTCAAATTCACACCTTTTAATTTACACTTGAAAAATATTTCGCACGTATATTTTCTCGAGCGCGTGACTCTTCTCTCAATAGACGATAGATATAATATAATAATTACACGAGTTTATAGCGTTCGAAGTTCTTCGCTCCATTAACAACTTAACGATGACGAGTAGTATCATTTTCGCGGCAGGCCTGTGTGCCGGTTCAAAACCGAGACGTGTGACGATGTCTATAAATGTAGGACGAACGATTACGGGTCGTTTCGAGCGTCGTCCCGTTTCAATGGAAGAAGCGGGACAGAGTCGCAACAATACGCACGAAACGCACGAACACACCTACTTACAACGGGTACGGGTCTTTTTACATTGTGCACCTATTATCCACTTACGTCTCTGGAACGATACGTCGGAATTGGAGTCCCCGTATGACAAGCGGCTCAGACGCGTAGCGCATCTCTCTCTCGACGCGCAGATCTTCCCCGCGCGATTCGATAAAGGATGAGAGACTCGAATCGAAACAATCGTAAAACCGGTACAATTTAACGCCGATTTCATTTATCGATGCGACTTTGCGAACAGAGAACCGTTTTCTCGGGCGCAAATGTGATGTTTGAATTCACTTTTTAATTAAAATACTTTTTTAAACGAGCTATATTTTTTTATTTTAATTTTGTATTACACGGACGATTTTACACTCACAAATATAAATTTCCATGCGACAGCTTCTACAGTTTAGAGCAACGTTACAGAAATATTAATTAGAGATATCTAAGTCGTGGGACAATCAATTTTATGATCACGTCGTTGATCAGCGAACTTTAACAAGGAAAAAACAAGCGCGAAGTATTAAAAAACTTTTATAGTTGAAAGCTTTCCTTGCTAATTATTTAAATATTAAAGAAAGTAAAACTAATAAAACGTTCAAATTTCTGTCAGTTTTGAGATTTAATCCATGTACGAACAAGCGTGCAATTTAAAATTGTATCAATGCGACATTGTATCGCTGCTTTGCAGCAGTGGGAAATTTGCTTGAAATGACAATCAACGCGCACTAGGCAAAAAGAATCAGTTGTGTGGGTGTGTGTGTCTGATAGTTACAGATAGTTATAACGCGCCGTGGATCTTTTCTACTGAGAATTGTCCAACTTTTCCTGCGTTTTTATGCGCGCCCCGCATGTGTCGCGCGGTTTAGACTTATTCAGAATATTTGAACAAAGCATTAACTTGCTCGCGACGAACATATGGTGTTCTTTTAAACCATTCGTGACACTAGTTTACGACGACGACATATGTTCTTTAAACTCGAAAGTCAAACACGCGGTTGCGTAAATAAATGCTTTACTTATTCTTTAGTTTTTTCTCACTCGTAATGTCAATTTGTCAAAGTTATTCAGTTTAGTTTTTAATTACTTGGGAAAAATAGACGCGACTTGACTGACACACTTCGCAGAATGATTTGTCGTTTTATTTGCGAAGCTTCTAAACCCGTGCAAATGCGAACTCCACGCTCAAACCGTGCGTGCGATTGCGAAGGAGGTGCGTGATTCATGTCTCGTTTCTTCGAAAGTGTCGCGGCACTAACATAGGTAATATGTCTCACTTACGGTGGCGGATGTACCACGTTAAGCAACTCCGTTGGCGAAGTGGGAACTCTACGTATTGTGAGCTTCCTGCCGTCGGAAGAGCCCAGGCCGATCGACGCAACGGACCTGATCGAGACCGTGTCGGAGAACAGACGAGTCTGGCCCACGCCGTTGGCGTCCGCGTACAAGACGGACGACCAGGAAGACGACGACTGATGGCAGCAGGGACAGTGTTGCTGATTCTCGTCCATGATGGCGTTCGAGATCCTTGACGGCACTTGTGCACAGTGTTGTCGATGTGGCGGCTGATCGATGCTTTTGGCGCTCGCTCTGCCAGGACTCTGAGACAGTCCGTTGTCACGACTCGACCCGGTCTCGACCAAGTCGTTCGCCAGTCGAGACTGCCACCGATGATGATGACTTCTTTCCTGAACACTCTCGGGACTGCGATCGCGACTGATTGTCCTTCTGACGTTGCCGTTGCCGGTCGCACTCGTCGGCGCGATGACGATTTTATTCCCGACCGAATTCAACAAACGACCTCTCTCCTGGTCCGTAGACCACTCGATCTCCTCGGTACGTTTCTGTTGGTGATTACCAATCTTGATCACATCCGGATCCGTGTCGTCGGACATGACAGCGTCCTCCTCTTCCAGCATTGTGCTCATTTTACGCACAATCTGTCTGCGATGCTTGTTACTGTTGGCATCGTCGTGCTTGGACGAAACGGGAGTGCAACTGTCGGGAGTTTCGGTGATTCCGCTGTCGTTATTGCTGATCTCGGTGTTCATGATCGCATGACACAGCTTCTGCGAACGAAGGAAGATATTGAAGAGAAAAGAATTTTTTTTTTATATTCGTATTTTACATCAGAACAATTCGAATTGAACGTATATCTAGTTTTATTAGCACATCCGTCAATTTGACAGATATTTGAGGAAAACTTTATTTGTGATTACTTATTATTTTTAATTTTTTTATTACTTAAATAATTACTTAGCAAAAAGTTTTAGCTACAACGATTTTTAATATTTCGCACTTAGTTTTTTCTTTAAGATAAAATTACTCGGAATATTTCTCGCTTTTCTGAAATTCGTCACTTTACGGATTTGATTCTTCTAGTGTTAAATATATTAGCACTGCACTTTGTGTGTACGTGTAAAAATCAGTTTTTTTTTTACAAGTGTAGACAGTAAATTAAAGATTATTCTCTCTTTCTTTCTTTGCGAAACGAAAAGAAATGTTGGACAATGTCCGAATTCTCTTTCGTCGATTTTATCGAAAAGAGGCGCCGCTGGGGGCGATGAAACACTCATGGGATTTAAACGAGAAGAATGCGCGCACACCGTTAGGTATCAGCGTGATCAAAGTATTCGATTTGATGGGTCTGCGGTTGTCTATTGATTATTGTGGCCGAACGTCGATTAAATACACCGCATATACTCGTTTTCGAATATTAAATTTGAAGCACGTGAAATTTGAATTGCGCAATTTGCGCTGTTACCCCCGCCGCTGTTACTTAAAATTCCGCTCGTCGATGCGGAAACAGCTTTAAATAATGAAGATTTCCCGTTGCATTTGTATGACTATCACAAACTGTCCGATATGTTGGACATAATTTTGCAATAAATTTATTTGTTTTTTTTTTTATTTGATACAAGACTGACATAAGTATCCGCGCAATGTTTTTAATAATTTAAATTACATCTTAGTCCGTTTTTAATATAAATATAACATTTAGTTCATTTAGGACATTTTTCAGCCTACGTTTTGCTTTGTTTTGACTTTACTTACATTTTTTATCGCTTCAGTGTTTGTTGTACAATTCACACTTTTGCCAAAATAATGTTCTTTCGTCTTTACAAACGAGAATCACATGTATCACTTATGGATACACGTTTGACTATCGTTATGCGACTCTTTACGACATTCTGATAGTAGAGATAGCGTCATTACAGGTGTGTGTATAGCTATCAATACAAACGATTGATTTATTGCGATATTTTTACGCCCGATAATGTTTACACACGTTTAACGACGTATTCAAACGGTTTTCACACCGATATAATTTATTATACGCGGTAGACGACACCGTGAAATGTATTTTTTTTTTTTTTTTTTTTTTTTTTTTTACACTTACTTTTATGTCGTGTAAGCTTGTACAGCTAGTGACTTCCCGGAGCCGAAATTTAAGAGAGTACTTTACAAGAAGAGAGTCAGATTGCTTTCCTCTCTCAAATAGATACGACAAATGTTCTCGGAACGAACGGCAAGGAGAGAAAGAATTAGGAATGAGCGTGACAAGACGATCTTCCCACTTAGCGTCGCGAACGACGGCGACTATAAAAGTTGAACGAGACGAGGAACGTTACGAGGTAGACGGTTTCGCCTTCGGGACTACCAAAAACAGAGTCAATCATAAAACCGTCAAGTTGTTTAGCCGGCGAACTGGTTTTGTGCCCAGTAGTGGGGATAAGAAAAAAATCATATCGATGAAAAAAATTTCGGTTCATTGTTCTGAAGGAATTAATTTTGATTTTTTGTCTTCTCAATTTGTTTTCACATTACTTGTACTTCCAAGGTGCTAAGATAACATTGAAACTACTAGTTAAGAAATTTCATTACAGTTTTTTTATAGTTATTTATTATATGGTTACACATACGTATAAAATATTTTTATTACTTATTATCCGAGCAGCGACTTTATATACGACGAGACTTTATGAGCTTTACGCTTTGGCACATCCTAGAGCGTTTACACACAAATGTCATTTTTTTCAAACTCAATATTGCATAAGCATTGCAAAAACTGTTCGCGTTTTGTTAAAAAAGAAAAAGAAAGAAGAGAAAACGCTCTATTCTCGACCGAGAGATCGATCGAAGCGCGCGCTTTTTGGAACGCGTTGTCACAGGTGAACGTCATTCGAATGACGCTTTTTCATGCGCATCACGTGTTCACGCGAAAAGTGTTACCTGTCAGATCGCAGCTTGCCTCGAGCGGATCGGACGCGTTTCAACGAGCCGAACAAAAGTCATTCGCGTATCGGGCGAAGTGAGTGATAAGGTTTCACGCAAACCGCGCGCACTCACACACACTCACACACAAACACACATACGCGCGCGATCGTGTACACGTGTTCTATCGCCGTCAACGTTGCGGCATTCGTTTTCTGTTCACTTCTGTCCTTGCGAAACGGGCGCGTGAGCGCGGCTGAATAAGCGCCGATTCAAAGCGGCGCACCACGTGAGAATCGGACTTCGGAACGGCCGCGCGAAGCGACGACACCGCCGTGAACCCGCCGCGTTTTGTGGCGATCCGTGTGTGTCGTGATCACCCGCGAATCGTAACGCACACACGTCAAACATACGTCGCACATCACGTACCGTGTGATATTATATCGCGATGTCAGCGCCGTGCATGCCTCGCGAACGCGTACACAGCCAAGAGAAACTCGGACTTGATTCGCATTACTCGTACGTTACAACTCGGTCGGTTCTCTGGCGGGGGATCGTGAATATCCTCTTCTGGATGTGATCCGCCTCTTCCGTGACCAACTCATCACTGTATGCATTTAACGGATCGTGTAGGGAGATGCGTCCGATGTGCGCGTCTGATTACATGATTGGCAAGAGATAAGTCGGATTGCCGAGAGATAAAATTGACAGATTCCAAAAAGAGTTTTTATCCCGATTCTGAGATACAAACACGCACGCATTTTAACAGAAATATTGTTGAATCTCTGTGTTGAAGTTACATGCACTTCCGCGAACATTCTGTCGAGAAAATGACACATCGGTGTAGACTAACTGCGAATAGAACTGTTTTTAAAGCTCGAATCAGTACAACAGATGTCTATTTGCAGTTAAAAGTAATATCAAAAAATGTGGTTTTTTTCCTATGATTTTGTAGAAAGTATGATGAAAGAAGCAGCTTTCTATACGAGATTGAGCAACACGATCAAACGTTTCCACATAATCACGCAACAACTTAATTATATGACGCAGTAGAATTCTTCTAAGATATTTAATTTGCACTTTGGAACGATGTCGAATTACTTTTTTATTTTGAATATAAAGCAACAGGTGGGCACAATCGGGATCGCCTGTTAAATGGCAACCGCGTCTACTGCGACGTTTATCAATCAAGGGGCAACGCTAAAAATTCATGTTTCACTTAATGTACAAAGTGATTGTTTATATTTTAACGTACATACACACACACACGCGTACATTTATTTGCATTTAGAAGAAAACGTAAGAGTGTTTTCAATAATTTATTTTACGAAAAATTACATCTCGTTTAATCGATATATATATATATGTGGCGAAGGTTTCGTTTTCCTTTCACTGAGATTTTTTTTTTCACAACAAATATTGATTATGTTAATGCCACCGTAACTACATGTGCACTTGCGCGAGTGCGGTCACGTATTTATGGGTGGTAGGATCACTGGGCCAAGGACCAGTCCGTGGCGGCTGTTCATTTTCCCACGGAAGACCAGGTAACGGGTGCTCGAGAGATCCCGCCGGTGTCATTATCCTTTGGTAAAGTAAGTAACAGGTACAATTGAACGTAACCTTTTTCTCTCTCTCTCTTTCTCTCTCACGCGCAAGAGAGTAATATCTCGATGCCGTTAAAATTTCAGTAATCCATCCACTTATAGGCAGTTGCGACAATAAATTTGTTGGATCCATGCTGGAATCTACCATGTGTTATTTCACCTTCGAAATTTTGTGCGCATTACGACCACTGTGGCGCAAACACAAGGATACGTTTATTTCTTATGGTCAGGGTCGCATTAGACTGTTGCACAATTTTTGTACATTTGCGGGTCGCTACAAATATTCAATTTCTCAGCATCTGCACGAGACAACCTTTCACCGGTTCGTCGCGTTCACCGTTTGTTTCGCGTTTGACATTAAAAGCCCACATAAATATTCTATAAATTTTTTATTACATTTAATCTCTGTCGTAGACTTGCGCGATCTCGTCCGCAATTATCAAGATGATCGCGGGTAGATGTAATCGAACTAGAAAGTTTTATCAGAAACACTGCGATGATTTACTGAAAAAAAAATTATATAACAGCAGCATTTTGTTGGCAAAAACATTTTACTTGTCAAGTATATCAATTACTTTCAGCAGTCGTTTAAATCTTAGATGTTATTGATTGCATATCGCGCGCTTGTGGGAAACGTTGCTGCGTCATCGGGGTCATTCCCCCGAAAAAAAATGATCGACAATCCTCTCTCTTTTTGCGACGCGTACTTGGAAGAGGACGATCTCGTATCGCTCGCGATCCCGTCAAACCGAAAAAAAAAGGAGAAGTCTCCGAGTTTGTAAAGAGTTGCGCAAGACGCAATCGCTTCATGTGTCATTACGTAAAGGCGAAAACTGCAAGCCGGCACGATGATCACTGACGGTCGTCAGTCGCCGCGTCTAAGAAGGAAAATCTTGCGTCTCGGCAGATTCGCGCGCGCGTGTTTCGAACGAACGCTCCGCGCCGGGTACAACGACCAGTGTCCCATCATGCGGGTGGCAGATTAACGTGAGAATGGAAACCATGTGTCGTTTGTAATCCCGTTCGACGCGGGGGTTCCGCCTGATGACAGGTGCTCTCCATTCCGAAGCTCCAGAAGGAGCAACGCGGCCACACCGAAATAAACTTTCCCGGGTTATGTAAAGGCTCTCTGATGGCTCTCCGTCTTCATGGACTCCGCCGGTATAAAGGTCGGCTGTGCCCCCAACGGTCCAAGAGTTGCTCGCGAACTTCACGCCGGCAACCATCGGGAGAAGCGGTCGACGCTCCACACACATGTGATGCTGCCTGTGGTGTCTATTTGTACTCGTTAACATTTTCGTCATTTGAAAACGCGTCGCTTTGTTAAAGAAGCTTCGCTTTGTCAGGCGCGTGAGAAAAAAGAAACGTTTTTGATTTGTATAAAAACGCGCGCGATCGTCGCCCGAACCGGCAACATGCGTGTTCTGGTAAGTGTGCTTCTTTGTTGACGATTTTCTCGTTGGAGCAAATTCATTTACAGAGAAAGCAAAATTTTTTCTTATATTGCAATTAAAATTTCCGTACTAACGTAGTCCTGTATGTTCGCGATAAGATAATTAAAAGAAGTAATATTATTAATATTGTCAATCAAAAGAGAATCGAATTTAGTTGTTGCTTGGTTTATGTTTTTTTTTCTTAGCATATAAATTTACAGGAAAGAATAATAACGTTGTTTTTTTTTAATAATAGATGCATGAAAATAATATATGTGTAAAAGTAGGTCGTGATGTTTTTTACTGAGAACAATTTTGCGGGGAGAGACTTTTTTTGCATGTAGCACCGATAAGGTACAACACGCCACGACACTCTTACGATTTTTACGAACTTTCTGTTTATCTGAAATGCACATGTGAGAGAACATGCATAGAAATAATATATTTATGTAAATACGCGCCATACGTTTCATCACGTTATCCGCGTCAGCCGAACATCAAGCTTACTAATTAAGCATGTACCACTACATTTTACGTGTCAGCAAAATACATCACAACTCGTACTATTATTTTGTCATTACTATTACGCGCGCGTTTTATCTCTACTAATCAATCTATTTCAAAATGCAAGTTTCTCGTTAATTAATACAAGTGATTTTGGTTTGTCACGTTTTAGTCATCGTTTAAATCATACATTCCAAGATAGGAAAACAAAAAAAAATGTCAAAAAACGCAATAACTTTGCACGAGGAAGAGAACGCAAATATATTTTTCAATTTCCATATATATTTCCAAAATTAATTATAATGTATTACGTGTAGGTTTCAATTTCACTGTATAACGGCATTTGTTTCCACTATCTATTAATCTTCCCACGTCAAAATCGAAATCGGTTGCATGCACGTATTTATAAACAATCGCGCATGATTTATAATGTTACATACGAGGATTTGTATACGAGAGCTACGCAATGCAACGAAAACAAAAAAAAAACACATTAATATAACGTATGTAATTTAATACATTGTTCGTCTCATATTGCATAATCTGTTAAATTACATAATCCTCTAAATTTGTAAAACTTGCATGACAACAACATTATCGCGCGCGCCGGGTATTAATCGTCGTCGATTACGGCGCTCAAACGCGCCGTAATGTGATTTGCATACATCTATATATTTTCTAATTGTCCACTTTCTCGAGTCTAGAAAGCACGAGTTAGTTGTCTTGTTAGAGAAGCATCTGTTCGATATATTTGACGGTAATGTTCTATTTGTATTCTCACGCGACTGACGCGCGATCGTTTGCATCGAACGAGCACGAGAACAATCGTTCTCGATCGTTAGTCGAAGGTTTTATGGGAAAAAGCAACGTTCGAGGCGATCGCAGGCAACGTAACGCGCGTCATTAACGCGAGATAATCTGCCCCTTACCGATCGCAAGTGAGTTTATCTCGTGACCCACCTACCGCTACATTCATCTTGTCCTGACCTTTCGCGGGGAAAGGTATCTCCGACGGTTTTATGGGACGAACATGATGAGGATTTAAAGTATATAATGAAATAGACGCGCGCGCCCGGTTCTCCTTTGCTTGTATGAGAAACTGCCTATCTCACACCGATGCTCTATCTCGTCGAAGTGAGGAGGTGACACATGTCGACCGGATTGTCCCGATTGTTATTCCACATAGAAACTGCTCATTAAAATGATTGCGAGATAAGAGAATCCGGAACGTGTATCGCGTCTCTTTTTAATTACCTTTCGCGACCTTCGCGAACCTCGGAGTCTATGAAAATAAATTTAGCGCGATCGTAAACGTTTGACGTTGAAAGTCAATGTATTACGTACCTTGTCAAACGATGAACCTCGTTGTCGCGAAGGACGACTAGTCCCCACATCATTAAATTCTGAAAACAATGTTGTGTATCCGTTATTCGATCAGGATGACGTAATTAATTCGATGATAATGTGTCCGAGAGATCGAGCTAATGAACACCCAAGAAAAAATCACATTACGCATACATTAAAAAAAAAAATGTTTTAAATATAATTATTTACTTTTTTAAATATGTAAATTTTAAGAACAAACGCGATTTTATTCACAAGTAACTTATCTAAAAGTTTTCTCTATTTGAGAAAATTGTTCAGTATATACTTGAACGATTCGAAACTTGTCAAATAAATTATTATGCAAGAAATATAAATCACTCGGGTAAATAAATCATTTAAGAACTAGTTACGTTCGCGCAAGGAATTTTAATAAGATACGCGAGACACGTAAATTAATTCACAACACGAATTATATAATTTTATTCGCGATATATGAGTCAACAGTTTGTGATATTTAATTAAAGTTATCGTACAAAGTAATTATCCGACAAGTTAATACGTAATATTGCGCATAAACATATAATAATTTATTGGATCGATCTCCGAGGACGTTCTCTACGCATATATTTCAACTCAAATAATTAAATGAGAGAGAAAGAGAAGAAAAAAGAAAGGAAAGAATACAATTTTATTTTGCATGATATGTTTTTCTTTTTAGATATTAGCAGCTTTTGTCGGACTGGTTCGCGGTCAATACTTTCAGGAGCCGGAGAAACTCGTGAGCTATTCGCAGGATCTCGGCGACACACGCGGACACTATTCGTTTTCTTACGAAACCGAGGGCGGCATTGTTCAGAAGGAGACCGGCAAACGCAAATATGCCGGCACTTCCGACGAGACGCAGCTGATTCAGGGCTCGGTGCAGTACAACGCGCCCGACGGCACTCCCATCGCCGTGAGCTGGACCGCGGACGAGTTCGGCACCCAGGTGTCCGGCACCCACATTCCCACCCCGCCGCCGATTCCGCCGGCGATCCAGCGCGCTCTCGAATGGATCGCCAAGCAGCCGAGCACGCCGGAACCGATTGAGAAAGACAATCCGACGCCGAACGCGGTCCCCCGCGACAATCGTCAGTACAGATTTTCCTCGAATAAACGAAACTGATACATCATTTATAGCTCGCCATCAAGTAGCGTTTACCGAGAACGTTAGTTAGTTTTTAGCCAGCATCACTGCCTGTCTCCTTCCTACGTCGCTCTACATTATGTTATATTTAATAAATTTTGTATTTTTATATAAAAAAATTCCTCAGATTTCTTAATGCCGATTTAACAAAATTAAATTTTTTTAAATGTCGATTTAACTTGAATATTTGTAAACTTTTCTTTTAGGAAGAGTTGCGCCGCTTTTACAGTAGAAAAGCGATATCGATTAAGAACAAGTGATTTTATTTTCTAGGAAGCGATCTGTTTGCCCGTGCGCGCTTCGATTAATTTATAGATGATCTCATAATTTTCACCGCAAAACGTTTCAAAATACACAGATTTGTATTATTACAAGCCGTCGTTTGTGTCATTTTACTTTCTCGTCGTTTGTCTCGTCTAGGAGTGAATTAATCAGACAAGATGTAACTTTCAAGCTACGCACACACACGTGTGTGTATGTATGTGTGTGTGTGTGTAAATAATGGCGCAAATAAGTAAGTATATGTTGTGTGGGATTACTCAAGTGCGCATACACACACGTACTTTATTTTTAACCTCATGTTCTTTTACCTGCCGCTTCTCGAGATATTACGAGCTTTGTTAAACACGCACGTTTCACGCGAATGTGTGATTTGCAACTGTAAGAATATACGATGTTATTTTTAGCGTTGAACGTAACGGGGAGAAGCTGCAATTTGGGTTGCAGTTTTTAGACATGCGCATTATCATAATTCGGTTATGCAAATTTTGTCCTTGCCAATATCATTTTATTCGTTTCTGACGAAGAATGACATTATTTTTGTAAAAGTAAAAGTCTTATCTCAAGACTTTTTAATCTACAATTAAATTTGGAATTTTTTCTGTTTATATTATGTTTCAAGGTTCGAATGAATATTCAGAAATCGATATTCAGAATAGACGATATTATTTGTGAAATATCGATGTTGCGACATTTCTTTTTTTTTTTCTTTTGTAGAATCTTCGTTCTTTATTGGAAAAGTTTTTTAAGAAAGAGCAACTCGGCGAAAAGAAATTTGCTCATCGCACACTTCCAACTTTCCGCAAACTTTATGGCGCACTTCACTGCATCCCGTTAACGCTCTCATTAAAAGTATCGTATAAACGGACGTTAACGTGAAAATTAACAGACCGAGTGTTGTCGTTAAACTGTGCTATTACTTTTCAACGTGAGGACCAATTCACAACACAAACAATTTTGCATATCGATGAAATTTATTTACAGCACATCTTTGTGTGAGGTTTTTGTTCATACATGTGTATAAAAAAATATAAATTTCTGTGAGCATAAATACAAAAATTAATCTCGAAGTGATTCGAGATTACTGCGGGTTTCCGCCGGGATCGAATGCCTGTCGATGCGCGATCGGTGTTTCGGGCTTCGCTCTCGTCTTCCCGAGACTCGTCTTCGAGAGATTAGCCGGTTCTCAATCCTTCTTATTTCTTTAATTCCGTTTTTTTTCTTGCGGTTCCTCGTTTTCCTCGGGATGTTCGGCGATGTATTGAAGAGCTTTCAGAATTTGCGGCGGCACGGCCGGTGTGGTGGGCAGATGAGCGCCTTCCGGTTGGAATCCGTTCTCGTTGGCCACATACGAGACGTGGTAGGTCTGACCGTCGGCGTCGGTGTAGCTGAAGCTGCCTCGCGCTTCAATAGCCTCCTGGTCGGTGCCCGCGTTGTTGAGATGGCCCTGTTCTTCAGCCTGAATGCCGTTGCCGGTTTCGTAGCTGTAGCTGTAGGTGCCGTCTGGATTGGGCCCGTCCAACGCCTGCTTGACTATGGGAATTGGGGTGGTATTGAGGTCGGCGGGAGCGGCTGCGACCACTGCCACGAGGGCGCACAGAACGATCGTCTGGAAAAAGCAAATGATGAAGTTCGTTAAGTAATATGTAATTGCGTTACGACTAGAGAGGGAAAAATAGAAAGATATACAATCTGTATTATAGATAGATAAATAGTGAGAAAAAGTGAGTGCGATTGCAAAAGAAATATGAATAAGAAAATATTTCTAAATTAGTCAACTAAAATAATGCAACAAGATCAAATCGAAACAACAAAATATCGAAATGACAATCGCGACGTAAGTGTTATTGATATATAATTATTGCGTGTACGAATTTTTGTTATCATCTTTGATTTTTATTCTTTTAAGTGAAGATATTTTTATGTGCATATATGTGCGCTATGTTAGAAGAATAGACGTGTGTGTCTATTTACAGAAGCACAAAATTTACGACAGATCACAGATTCCACACATGTACATATACATCTCGCATATGTTGCGTAATATCTCTTACATTTCGCACAAAAGCACGAAACTCACCGAAAGATGCATGTTGAAAAATTGTATTATTTTTCCTAGTTAGTGCTCGGAAGCTTCTCACTGCACTGACTTGCCATCTCGGGCGCGTCTTCCGCTTTATATATCCTCCACCCGAAGATTCGGAGACCGTTTACCAAAAGGTAATACCTTATTTAACCCCCCTCCACATCCCCTGAGACCCCATGGTCCATCCTCCCACTCCGACGAGCCGTACATCCGAATTTTGCGGATGAGCTGACCGCGCGCGCGCACGCGTCCAATACGTGGACTCTTCTCGCGAGGACTTGAAACCTGAGGTCATGTCTGTCTAAAACACCGCGAAAGGTCGGCATCTGAATCTTAGCAAAAAGATAGGACTCGCTCATTCGCAGGACAGCATTAAATCTTGTCGCTGCGAGAAAAAAAAACAAGTAAGGTATATTTTACGCGGCTCGCGTTATTTCTGACAATTACAATTATTATTGCCCAATCTCCTGAAAGCGATAATTAGATTTGATACAAGCCCTGTGTGAAGGTTTGCACATTTCTACGTGACTTACATACGCGTGTGATGTGTTCGTGTTGTAATATTTAAATATTACAACTATCTTGAAAAGTGTATATTTTAAAGGATGACAAATTCCAGAGAAACATTTTAAAATCAAACTCTTTTATTCGGTAATTTTATGGGCATTTTTTTGTCACTTGTTTATTGGGTTTTTACTGGAGTGTTTTATCGAGAGTTTTAGTTCGGCTCAGACAAAATTATGCATTTATGCAAGAAAACATAAAGTTTGTGTATATTTATTTGTGTTCTGCATTAATAAGCACTTTCGGACTTTTTTCTTTAAATAAGTATTGCAAAATCTTAAACGTGAAATCTTAGAGTCATCCGATATTTTTGTTATCAAACAATCAATTAGATATTGTTGCTATTATTTGTACAGAGAAATTCTCTGTCCGAAAAAATGACTTTCCCTTTTGTATTGTAAATGAGTCCTTAAAAAAAAAAAGAGGAATATTGCAACTGCTAAAAGCAGGATGAAGTCACGACTGGATATTTTCACGTTCGAAAAGATGCAATCGACAAGATGACAAACGCGTCATTGGAATATAAAGGAGATAAATGTCTGTGTTAAAAAAAAAAGGACATTTCGTGGTCCCATCAAGGAAGAAAATTATTCATGATGTGTTAAAAACAACGCGCTTAAGATATCGACTTGATGCAACTTATATCGCATAATTAATTTTGGTCACTAGGTCGTCACTATCCTTCGCGTAACTCTTGAAAATATTATTTATTGAAAAATTTCGCAAAAGTTTCGCAATTCCAAAGAACGTTCTCTTCGGTATTTAATTTTATCCTACGAATCGTCTTCTCTTGTTGTCGCGTGCAAACGCGATGCCGTTAATTTTCTTACGCATCATCCTACCTCCTTTACGGATCGGTGCAAGTGAAAGAACAATTATTAGATTTGCTAAGCTCGTTATCACTGCGGCATTACTCGTTTTCACAGATGAAACTCGCTGCTTACAGGTCACTTGTATCAGAACGGATGCATTATTACGCGCGTTTATTCTGGCGACCAAATTCATGGCCGAATAGCTCGCAAAATAAGTCAGTGTAGCGGGAAGTGAAATGTCAAATGCAAATGGCATCTACATAGGCATAATACATACGGCACACATATAACATACATTTTCCTCGCAATGATACAATTTTAAATAAAAAAAAAAGATATACTTTTTTTACGCTCAATGTTTTCTTTACACGAAAAATCAATTGATATAATTATTTCTACAAAATTATCTAAGCGAGAACAAATGGATGTAGGGATAATGATGAGAGGAAACGTAAAAAGACCTTCGCTCACATTTAACAATGTGTAATTGCGCAACGAGATTGTCGGGAGAAATTATTTGGGAAGAATTCGCCGAGTTATCTCTGAACACATATTGACACGCTCGAGAGATTTACAACACGCGTTACTACTGAGATGGTATCGTAAACTTGATAATATTATTTTCGATAATGGCAACTTTCGATTTTGAGGTAACATCGCTCGCGGCACCGCCACCGCCGCATAACTTTTAACACACGTGTGAACAAGCGTGTGCTCTTTGCGCGAGAAATTATATTAATTAAGGATGCTGCGCACAGTACGTTTAATTTAAATAAGAATCGTCGTGTAGTCGTCGTTTCGAAAAGATATGCAAAACTTGTATTAAAAGGTACACGAAGCCGAACATACATAGTAGAGCGTCGATTATCCGAATTAATTGGGAAAAAAAATTCGTTCTGACCGGTTTTCTCGGATAATAATCGGCTGGAAGAATCAAATTCTTAATTATGTCATAGATCGATTATATATCAAGCAATTTTTCAATATTGAATGGTTTTTACATGAGAGAATACATACCTGGTAAGAAACAAAAGGAATTAAACGTTCTTAGATATTGCCAAAAGTTGTGAATTCACTCCAACATAAATATTTGTACAGCATCTATTTCTCATTTTGATGTTTGAAATTTTTATTACCACCAAAATTTTACCAATGTTTTATTCAATTTAAAAGCTCTTTTCTTGAATTAATGGATCGTGAATTAAGGGGACTTGATATAGATTCTAGTGTAAGATCTTCGCTTTTGTATGAGATCTAATTGTGCATTGCGCAATCTATTCAAGCTGATTGGAGGCTCCGATTCAGTTTGCTTTTCAATATCGACAAACTCGACTTGAAAGAGGCCGGCCTGGAAAAATCCGACGTGTGAATTCTTGAAACTCGAAACCTCCGCACTCGCAGTTCTCGCACTCAGTCTCCGCGAGACCGCACTGTGGACCGGTTTCTTTTAACATTTATATTCTTTTGCTATTAGAAGCACTTTTACTTTTTTTAAACGTTCAATAATGTTCAACTTATTTTCTAATTTCAGCGCTAATCTTTTACTTTTAACACTCATACGATGAATGAAATCTACATACATATGAACGTTCTAAATTCAGACAAGATGCCAAACTCAGATATTTAAAGCAGGTAGGATACGTGTTCCAAAGCGTAAACATTGTGAAATGCGTAATTTAAATACGTATAAATACGTGACTTATTTTATATTCAAATAAATTCGGTCATTCGGATTCAGATAATCGACGTTTCGGATAATTGACGTTTTTAATAATCGACGCTCTAATATACATTTAAGATAATATTTAGATTAATAAACGTTGTCCAACATATCTCTCGCGCGCATTTCAATTCGGTAGTTACACATCGCGTTGTTACTTATGTTAATGTGTGTCGCGCACGACGCCAATAAATATTTATCATTCGGCCACACGAGCCACACGTGTGTGTGTGTCATCGAAAATTTTTATGATCATGTAATTTCCAAGTTCGACACTTATTCCACCATATTCGTTGAATGGCCGAAGGTCAGGATCTGCCGCGAGCCGTGATTTTAAACACGGATGATGGTCATTCCGTAATAAATTTCGCTAAATCTCTCCGGCCGTCTTTTCTTTTCTCTTGTATTTAACAATGTGTTTCATAATAGAGTTACTTGAACACAAATGTCTAATTAATTTGCAATCATCCGCGGCGTAGATTACGAGCGGCAGATGCCGGTGACAAGCGATGTGTAATCACTTCGGCATGTGCGTGTGTTAAATCGGTATTTCCCAAATTTTTTTAATTACACGTGCATAAATAATAAAACCTACTTGTCGCAAGACTTAAAGGGAGATAAAGAACTTGTAAATTTCCTTCTTTAATGAATATTTATATACTTATATATATGCATTCTTGATAAGTTGCTGTGGTTACGTTACTAATTAATATACTTACTTATATCGTTATCAGAACTTTAAATTTACTACTACACGGGCCAATTAATTGTAATCGGCCGATGTTTACTTTAGAGAGCCCGTTTACTTTGTCGCAAATGGAATGAGATATACTCCATAACGTGAATTGCTGAGATAATCTCGCTATAACCTACATACTACACGCAGCATTTTTACTTTCACGCGGCAGATGAGCCAAACTCAACTTGCGTTGTTGCTTCAACGAAATGTTACGCAGTCGGTGATTAAAGAGTCGCGGGACGACGGGTTATGACAATTCATCATCTGTGCTTTGCAGCAAATAGACATGTATACAGCGTAAATGCGTGTTCACCGGATACGCGTAAAAATCGCAATGAAAAATGACACTTCACAAAAATTACCGATGCGTGGGGAACACACAAAGCCCGTTTGTGTGAAGCCGCAAAAGCCAGTCGAATCGCCAGGTGTAATCGTCTCCCGTTATCCAAATATTCTGACGTAATATCTGTCCGATGCAAGCCCGCGCATATATATTTTGTGAAATCATTCTTCTTTACACCGTTAACAATGAAATGCGAAACAATGAATGAAAATGTTTTTAGATCAGGATTTTAAAGAACTTTTTTTTTCTCGATAAATAAATGTGCGATTCTAAATATCTAAATAAAAACTAAATAAATAGAATATATAATTCTAGGTCATCTAATTCTACAAATAAGATATTTAGAGATTTTTAAAGAAATTCTACTTTTTACGCAG
The DNA here is from genome assembly GCA_014825455.1 of Pseudomyrmex pallidus. Taxonomy (NCBI): domain Eukaryota; kingdom Metazoa; phylum Arthropoda; class Insecta; order Hymenoptera; family Formicidae; genus Pseudomyrmex; species Pseudomyrmex pallidus. The sequence continues at coordinate 3,341 of QVNV01006972.1, read as the reverse complement.
CGCAAGTATGAGAAATGGCAATCGCGATAGTCAGCCATTAAAAATACTTTATAATTACTTCCGTATTCTATTTCTTTAAAATATTTTATTTTATTTTTAACACGTATATAAATTTACAATTTTTGTAGAAGTTCTTTTGCAAATATTTAAACAAATTAAAATGATGTCTTTTATTTGTGGCGCGATCTGTAGTGTCTTCCATTCACTTTCTGAATGTTTTTACACGCGAACCGTCATTAATAGTCAGTCGATCATATATTACAAACATTAATTTTAATTTAATTATTATCAGAGAACTATTTGTTATGTAATTCCTCATGAGAACTAACTGTGAAAGATCCGTCAAAGGTTGTAATTACATATGTCGCTTATCACGCTTTATTATATTTATTTCATTCAAGATGTAAGGCCCAACACAGAGAGAAAACATTTGTTGGGGCCAATTCTGCCTTATCGACGGCATGAGGAAAACGGTGAGAAATTCTTCACGAAGTCAGCTAGAGGACTCAAAGTGATATATCTTGCAATAATTTCGCGTTGGCTTGTGACAAAATAATTAGAGCGCTGTGTGCTCTAATAAATTATTGAGAATTAATGCGCTTTTACAATATATTGACTCAATTGATATTTAAAGCAAATGACGAGAATAGATGAAGTCTTTTTCATTTCACGTATTTTAACACGTGCAATTACTAAGATACACTTTAGGCTGAAAATGTCAAAGAAAAACGATGACGTTTATTTTTACTGGCAAAAATTTTTTTCAGAGTGCAAAATATCACGTTGTTTAGCAAAAATCTCTATTTATGCAATAAGACTCACACTTCGTAAGTGTGAACGCGATTCGTTCCAGCAAGTGTATTTTTTAGCGCGCCGTCAAAGAGCAAGCATTCACTTTTATTATCAATTAATCAAACTCGTGTTTTGCGAATTAGCTCCGTCAAAGACTTTTCGTGCGTATCTCCTCCTCTTTTACTTCTACCAAAAGAAGGGATTTAGACGGCTGAAAGGATGCACACGTGAGAGTCCTTTGACTTATCTTTTTTTTTTTTTACCATCGCCGAGAGTTTTAACGACGCGTTTTAACGACGCGCCGCAATTGTGTACGCATTAGAAATTGATTAGAACCTTCGAAAAGAAAAATCCGTTTAGCAAACCAAGTCACACCTACCGACAGTAATTCTTTAGAATAAAAGCTACACTCTCGCGTTCTCTGCATATTGTAACGCACACTCGGTCTTCGTAAATTTTACACAGTTACGTTACAGAGCGCTTTATATAAATCGGTACATATTTGATGTTTATAGAGAGAAACAATGGTTTATTCCTGTCGCGCGGTCGGGATCAATGATTAATGAACTTGCGTATTCGGTTGGCGTTGTGCCGCCGTCAAGGTTTCGCGGATTTGTTACACGTTAGCTGAATTTATAACGCGCGAAATAAAAACGAAAAATTTCACACAACGAGATTATCGGGTCAATGGGACGCGAAGACGCGCGTAAAGTGGTCGACTTTTTCACGCTGCTTTTGCTCTCTGACACTGTGAGAAAAATTTACTTGTCGACTTTGCATTTTTCTCCCAAACACACGAAAGGGATAATCTTTTGTTGCCGACGTTGTGTTTGGGGTCCGACGATATTTCTCTTCTTAGTATTTCGCAACGCAATTATATTAGCGCGCGTATTGGGAAATATAAATTTATTGTCGGACACAAATCACGTTTACAAGAAAAATAAATGTTGTCACGTATGTAAGATATGAACCAAGGATTTTGTGTGAATATTTGAATCGAATTTTATTCGAATTCCCATGTGTATTAATTCACACGTTTTTAAAAAAAATATATTTGCACATACATTCGATTCGTTATCGACTCTCTAAGATTTAGCTGAGAAATAAATTGTGTTCGTAAATACGGTATTTCCGCGCGTACATCGCGCAACAATTTGTCATTACACTTGAAGAGAACCTTGTAGCGCGTATTGAGAAATATTATTGTTGGACAACTACATTCATAATAAAAATAAATGTATATTCATAAATACCGTGTTTCCGCGCGAGCGTCATGTAGCAGTTCATTATTCCGAATGATAAATTAGAGTTGAAGAACCTTGTACGAAAAATGTCGAGGTTACAGTAATTTCCAGGTTTGAGTTTTATACTGTATATATCCACTAGTCATCGGTAACTTGGAATTATTATGCCTTGACATTTATTTATTAACAATAAGATTCTCTAAAGTCAGATACCTACGCGTTATGAGCAGTGTAATAACTCGTAAAAATTATTAAATTAATGAATCGATTAACTAAGATAACGAATCGATTCTACAAATTGTGACGTCGAAATTATAGGTCGGTGCGATTTTATAATCTTGTATTCGAATGTGTTTGCACGTCAAACACGTATCGTGCGGGTACATAATTTTCTTAATTATTAGAGACATATGTTTCGATTCAATTAGCACTTGGTGTGCTAATTGAGGAACCACCGCGATTGCAGTAAGTGCGCCCTAAAATGAAATTCTCTTGCATTGACAATATTTAAACATAAACATCGCTCGCGCGCCGACGAGAAATGTGTCTCGGCTGTACCCGCGCGTGCTCCTCTTTCGATTGAAATTTCAATCTCTTCGAAAGTCACGCTTCGCTCAATGAAACACATACGTGAAAGCACGTGTGATACGAAAAAGAACGTCGGTGAACCACAAATAAATTCGGTCAATGAATTTGCGATTACATACGCAAGTAATATTTAAACTATTATATTAATAAATATTTAAAACAATTAATATCGCGTGCTATTTATAGTGACAAGGTTTGCGGATGACACGATCGCGGGATGAAATAGCGGAAGACATTCTCGTAAATTGACGCTACTGAACGCTGATTCAAACATTCACAGTATTTTTAGTTGCACATTTTTACATATATTATAATAACTGATATAAAAATCTACACGTTCTCGGAAATTGATCGGATTCGTCGAAGGAGAGATTCGCCGCGAGTGTGAAAATCTTGAAGAAAATTTATTTACCGTACATATGCGCTATTCGAGACAGAATTACTTTGTCTAAGAATATTCTCGAAAGTAGATTTTCGCAATTCTGGATGAGAAATAGCGCGCTGGGTGAGCAATCTCCTGGGAACGTAGCACGTGCTAATCCAAAACGCGCGACACAATCCTCGCGTGGCACGTATCCTTGCGGATATACACAAAAGCGTGCGATTTAAATAAGATAAATGCTCGCATCTTACGGAAGGACGTGCCGCGGGTATAAAAATCAGAATTACGACATCGGCATTAGCCAAAGTCCGACATCCGTTGCATTCAGGAGCTTC
>QVNV01006971.1:0-51236 GCA_014825455.1 Pseudomyrmex pallidus | reverse complement strand
CACACACACACACACACACACACACACACACACACACACACACACACACACACACACACACACACACACACACACAACAATAAGCAGTTATTTTATTAATTAGTCTACCTGTACGAAGACGGTTCTATTCCTTCTTTTGGCGGTGTCCAGGATACATTCAATCTCAGTAAATTAAACGCATTATGGTTATTTGCGTAACTTTTGTCTTTTACAGCGTGCACTGTAATATTTTCTACAATACCAGTGTATTTCATCACGTTTCGTGTATTCGCATTTGTATTGTTTGTATTCGTCACAGCACATGTTGTCTCAGAATATAAAAGCAATATAATAACTATATCGTGTGTAAAGATCCACTTTGCGAACATTTCATTTTTTGTACAATATGATTAATATATATAAGTATTTTTATTGCATTATATTATATATAATTTCTATTGCTATCTCAAGCAATGTCCATTGATACTAAAGTGTTTATCAGCCACGAGGTACAAAGTATGCTAGTATAAAATATCTTATCTGATAATCCACTAAATACCATTAAATACATGTCAAGATTCCGCTTTTAAACTGATAAGGTGTCGAACACTTTATTTACGATTCTTTCAAACCAATACATTCATATATGTTTTACATGTAAAATGCAAATATTACATTATTCAATGTGTTTAATAACTCCTAAAAATATTTACTTGTATTTAAGAATAATATTTTTCCATGTTTAAGTAATAACATCCAGATATTAGGGTTTGCATTCTTAATACTGGATACAATATTGAATGACACGCATACATGTTATGTTTAAAAACATTTCCATATTATGTTACTTGACGTTCCAGGGACCCAATGGCCTCGGCTGCAATGTCGCCGACTGACGACGACGAGCTTACTCTTCCACGTGCCTCGATTAACAAGATGATCAAGGAAATTTTGCCCCACGTGCGAGTCGCGAACGAGTCCAGAGAGCTCATCTTGAACTGTTGCACAGAATTCATTCATTTGCTTTCTTCCGAAGCAAATGAGATCTGCAATCAACAACAGAAAAAGACTATAAATGCGGAACATGTTCTGCAAGCTCTCGAAAAACTAGGTTTCGGCGATTACAGCGCGGAGGCGGAAGCTGTATTACGGGATTGCAAGGCGGTGGCGGCTAAGAGAAGACGTCAAAGTACCAGATTGGAAAATTTAGGCATTCCGGAAGAGGAATTGCTGCGGCAACAGCAAGCGCTATTTGCCAAAGCGAGAGAAGAACAAGCGGTCGCGGAACAGCAGCAATGGCAGCAATTGCAAGCTGTCACACAAATGGCATCCATGCAACAAGCTGATAGTGAACAGGAAGATTATTCGTAAAAGATCTCAAAAACGGTAAAACTTATGAATAAATATGTTTGGCGATTTGCTTTATAAAACAGCTATTTATATTATGTATACGTGAAATGAAAATTGAACATTTATAAAAGATTTAGAAATAAGAAAATAAATAGTAACTAAAACTATTAAAAATGCAAAAGCAAAACATTGTGTTAAATGTGAAGTTAAAGATTATTTCCATAAGAAACATCGTTGTAAACTACTGTAGAAATAGTTTGCAATTATTTAAACAACTTATTATGGTACACATATATGTATATACTATAATAGTTGCGGATTATAAATTGAACTTCATGAACACTTGTTGCATTGTTCTAATTTTATACGATATCTACGTATTTTGTAATAAACATCTTATAATTTAACAGTGACATTAATTTGCGAACAGTGACAAACAAAATTATACCTCTATTTCCTTCCATGTTTGTGCAAGCGGCTCTTGAATTTAAGGCATTAATCTTCCATAGTCAGATGATAGATGGCTTTTTTTTATTGCTTCCATAACTTTTGAAACGTAATGAAACCTGTCGATGGCACATTATTTTACATATGTACGTTTTAAACGAAAATAATAACTACGTTTGATTTACCAGTTCTTTTCCGTTAATACAGATGGTGTCATGGGATTTCTAGTAACTCCATATATCTTTGTTCGTAGCTTGTCTATGAGGGATTTTTCACTTTCATAAAAAATTTTTTCTTCTGTAAGAAACATTCACACGCACGACATTACATACTTATAATCTTTAACACATTTTTTTTATACTTGTGATATAGCATTCTTTTACCTTCATTAGTTCTCGAAGGTATTAAAAATAAATTTAGACCACTTTCTGTTGAACACTGGCTCATATTTATACCACTGTGAGTTTGGAGTTTAGAAGTAGAAAACATCTCATCATAAAATCTCTAAAACCAGAATAAATTTTAATAAATATTTTTTATTTAGTATGTTGTAAGCAATGGCGAGAGAATAACATAAAAAATTGGGTTTACTGGGGCCAAGTTGAACAAGATAAAAAACAGTTACCTTTACTTTATCAATAGTATCAGGCTTAAAATCTTGCAATTCTGCCTTATTGTGCAAAAATACAAGATGAGGATAATATTCTACATATTCTTGATCCATAATTGTTGTCGAAGATGGTTTTAACATTTCTGCTGTTTGCAAAAATCTATTATAACAAATAAAAAGATATTTGTTTATTGTAAGCTTCTTGAATAGATAAAACGTTACATCATTATACAAAAAAGTATATGTTTCTTTTGTATATATAACTACCTCAGCAAGTTTGGATCAACGAACCAATCCTGCACAAATAAAATAACATGGCACACTGAAAACAGGAATGCTGCAAATTGCAATGACTGTAGCTCCAAGTTACACTCAGTATTCACAAAATCCACTGAAGCTTTTTTCTGATCAAAAGATGCAGAGTAATCAATTAAAGATCCAGAAAAAATTGGCTGAGTGTCCAGATATATAACTCTATTTTTAGTCACAAAAAAATCTATTCCATTAGTACAGTTCGTCCCATTTTCAAAATTAGACAAATTTTGAACTTGAAAAATGTCACGCCTAATAGTAAGAAAAATTAAAATTGTAATATAAAAAAATAAATAAGTAATAATTAGAAATAGAAGAAATACATACATGTAATTTGATGTTAGTAATGACATAATTGTCGATTTGCCAACACCTTGTGTACCTAAACAACCAACAACTAAAAAGTCTTGTTGATCATGCAGGTAATCTATCGGATTCTCAATAAGTTGCATGGTTTTGTCCATGAGTTTAGTACAAGCAGTCATTTCAGGACATATAGAAAGTGAACGAATTGCTGAAATGTATTTTATATATTTATTAAAAAATTTATATTACATATTATTATGCTGTTGTTTTAACGCAAACAATTTATAAACATCTTGAAAAATATATTATTTATTATTATTTTATTATACATTTTACTTACACTCTTGTATCTTTGTTACTGTTCCAGAAGATATCTCAGCATCCTTCCTAAAGGCATTTCTAAATTATATTATTGGTTAAGCTTTAGTTAACTACAACTACATTAACAAAAAAACATATTTTTCAAAATTTATATAAGAAATTCTTTAATCTGCAAACTACTTTTATATCAATTTCCAATAAGTTTTTCCCAAAGTATTTAAAATATATTTATTTACTTAAAGAACAACTAATATTTCCACAAATTTCAACTAACTTTTCTTTTAATTATTGTGATTTAAAAATAAAAAAGTATCAATATACAATTTATTATAAAATTTATTATACACGCTATATATTGAATGAGTAAGTGCAAAAGTTTTGATAGATTTTGTGATTGGAAAAACGGATCAATTGTGTTAAAATCAATTTATTGTTTATATTGTGTGTGCTATAAAACTGGAGCAGAGTCAAGACATCTTTGAGAAATTCATTAAAATTTGTGAACTCTCACTCAAAAAATATATATATAATATTAGTTAAGAAACTCATATATACTTATTTCCATTTCGTTGGCTAGGGGATATAGCTCTGCTTTCTCCCTCTCTTGTTTTCAATATAAATGTTGGTCGCTCTACAATCTTTAGAGTTCTATTTTCTTCTTTAAAATCCGAGTCTTTTGATGTTGACAACATGTTGATCACATTAACATATATACACAACACTACAAAATATATATATATACATGTATAATAATGATGTAAATGATTGTCAATAAGATAATGACAGTATTAACTTAATGAAGAATTAATAACGAAAACATTTGATTATACATTCACTGCTTTTTTTTATGTTGTGATGTGTTCTTCAACCGTCTATGCGATTTATGGAGCACATACTCCAACAGTTCTCACCTTATAACTGAAGGAAATCCCTCTTTTTTACTTCTTCTAGATACATTAGCTGCGTTCAGCAGAACAAACTGCTTTGTAGCAATCAAATCGATGATTGGTTCTTACTTTAGAACCAACTAATCAACGTCGAGTTTTGACAAGACGATAATTCAGCAATTGTTGAATCTGCTGAACGCCACCATCATGCGAGTGTTGAATAAGAATCAGCTGATCGACGTACGCAGCTACGCATGCGTACACTGCTAATAAATTGAAATGAATGAGTTCTATAAAAAAAAGGAAGAGAGATTTGCCTTCTCATTCTTTATAAAAACACAGACAAATATTCACAATCAAATTTTATTTTTTTCAGCTCGTCTGAAGTTCATTTTCAGATAGATCTGTAACTAAGACGAACCAAACGGTTTACAGTGATCTTAAATATAAAATCGGATTATGAATATGTATGTACTCTATAATGTTTTTTTCCAATAAGTGAAATCGATACAGTGTCACGTGACAAATTATAAATGCTCCGGTAATTCTAGTAATTTACTCAATCACGCGACACCGTTCAATTTCTTATCTGCTGATAAAAATAACTAACTTAATTATACACACAAATATATAGTACATAGTTCTCACTATTCTCTATGGTACAGTACTTTTTTCTCTTATCTACACACATTTTATTAATATATATTTACAAATCCACATTAAGGTATATTTACAAATTATGTACTCAGACAAATATACTCATGCATAGATATATGTATGTACTTAAAACAAAATTAAAAACCACTCTCACATTATAGTGTAAGATAATGAGTATTGAATATTGTTTATTTTCAGAAGGAGAGAAACATTATAGTCAATTATTAAAAAAAAAAAATCACAGTTTGTATGATTTCGAGATTATCGATATGTTTATAAGCGCATAAATGCATATTCACAACAAATGTAAGATAAAACGAAAATTATTTTTCGTGTCTTAGAAAACGTCTTGGAAGGGAAAATGAGCCTTATCCGGCATGATAAAATCGGCAAGGAAGCAAGCGGTGCCAGCAAGTCCCTCGTAGAGCGAGTAGGGCGAGTCGGGTGTGCGCGCCTCGCTTTGAAATTGCGTCGAGTTCATGAAGTCTGCGAATTTGGCGGCTCGATAAAGATAACGCACATCGTCGGTGAGTCTGTACAGAAGAAGAAAGACGTAGCCGTTGCCGGCCACTCCATGACAAATCCCAGGTCCTTTACGAAGAAGACCCTTGCGCCAAACAAGATCGCCAGCGCGTTTGCACGAGTCAAGATAACGCTGATCCTTCCAGCGCAGATATGCAGCAGCCATCATGTAGATTACACCGGGCGCACCGTGACACCAGTGCACCAACTCGTCGTCGCTCTCTCTGAAACTTCGTCCAGAACGATCGATCTCGTCTACGGCACACGGGAAGTTGCCGGATATTGTTTGCACATTCAAAAAATAATTCACGCATGTTCGCACGGTGCTGTCTATATCCGCGTCGCTGTCGAGGAACGATGGCAGCTGAGAGAAAAATGCAGAGAAAAATGATAAAATATTGCATCGATAATTGATTAATAATTAGTTTAATTTACGCTGCGTAAATAAATTTTCTGAACATACCTGTATGAGGATTTGTAGAATGGAGCAAAGTCCGTGTGCTGCACCCAAATATTCTGTGCCGTAGTACGCGTACATCAGCGGACATGGACTGTTGTGCACCCGTGCGTATGTTTTGCCAGAAGCAACAATTGTTCGAGCAATCTCGTGCATTATTTCAAGTGGTACAACAGTCTTTTTTATCTTGCAATTCAGCCATAATGCGCCGTACAAATAGCCAGCACGGCCCACGAAGAACTCATCCGAGCCACATTTCAAGAAATTTACTTCCTTGCAGCGCGTTCCTGTCGTTATGAAACGCTTCACCAGATCGTTGGCGGTCTTCTCATCATTTTGAACAGTTGCAAGGACAGCACCAACCGCCAGAATACCCCAATCACCTGTTATAATTAAAATGTTGGAAAAAAAGCAATGCAATCTCTAGATATTATATATCTTCTGTTTTCTATCTGTAATTAGAAAACATAAAAGACTATAAAATAATAATTATTAATTTAAAATAATTTTGTACAATAATAACTTTGTGGACTGACTTCCAAAACAGTCTGCTAGTTAGGAACTGTGAGATGCATGAGACTTTAGAATCAACCTTCTCCACAAAAAATCAATCAAATTTTTTCAATTTTTTTTTTAAACTGAACGATTCTGCATCGATAAAAGAAACAAATTCTCTAGTAGTTTTGAAGATAAGCGTTTAAAAAAACTACTTTTTACTAGAGACACCGGTTTGAAATTTTTGAATGGATCTAGAAGACCCATGTCAATTCACAAAAGGATAATACTGTTCGTGAAAAAAATTACAATTTACATTAATATCAATTTCTTCTCGTGCTTTAAATTTTTTCTCATACTGTTACTTTTTTATGTACACTGTGAAGCACTAATATCTTCCGGGAAAAAATTATCCTGCAGAAAAGGAAGTCTCCCTTCCGCCAGTCGTGTTTTCCCAACGGAAGACATACCTACGTCACAGTGTACTTCTAGAATACGTAAATATACACAAACCCAGAAGAAATCCGGTGCCGGAGCGGCGTTGCGTATCTGTCAAAGATGACTTGAGATAATTCTCGGCTAACGACAAAAGTTTAAACTTCTCGACCTCGTTGTTCAACGCGTCAGCTTGTTCAGCGAGCCGCAAAAACATGTAAGATATTCCGGACGCACCGACGTACAGACCGCCGTCGACTTCCGCTCGTTCGGGCGGTTCCTTGTCAAGAATACGTTGAAGAACTTTCTGTATGCTTCTCTTGGCGGCAATCTGACTGTCATAGATGATACTTTTTGCCGTCTCTGTGTTGTTGACAATCTCTTCCTCACGTAAACAATGCTCGTTTACGAAGTATCTGGACCGCGACATTGCGAAGGTCCGGAATGTTTTGATGATGATATTAATGAAAGTCTTAGGATTCACCGTAACAAATGTCGTTGAACCGACCGGATTTTTCGCGAAAACACAGCACACTAGGAAAATTAACAGGAGATTTTCCAGTTAAATCTTCATCGACAATCCTAGATAAGACTTCGGGTATTGTTCCACTTGGCGATCGTTACGCTCATAATCGCGCCCGTGACAGTAATCAGCTGAATTAAAGCCATAGAACACAAGAAAACCTAAGCAATAAGCAAATCAACCAATCACAAATTAAAATTTTCTCGTTGGAACTTACATATTGTCAATTATCATAATTAATGTCGCCAATCGCTCCGAGGACGATTCAATCCGGTACCGGTTAAAAATGCTATAAAGCTCGTGTCACACCACATTGCGATTGCGGATCGGAGTTTAGCCAATCAAGACGAAGCCTGCCTCGTCTTGAAACGTATATCTCGATTTGTATATCAAACTGCGAATCAGGATTAGATTGAAATTTAACCAATCAGAGAGAAGAAAGATAACCAATCATAAGTTTAGTGAACTCTTTTCTGATTGGTCGAATTGTAATCTAATTTCAATTCGTACCGTGGTGCGGCGCTAGCTAATTTGCTTCATTGCGCATGCACCGAATCAGCTCCTCCATCTTTGATCGCTGCGTTGTCCTTTTACATTCGGAGGACCATGGTAAGCGAAACATTTCTTAATTACTTGATACTATTCAGCGTATAAAATCACAGTGAGGTGATTGAAACATTCTTCCGTGAATCTTGCTTTTCGTAATTGTCTTGCGCGTGATCGCGTTCTCGCTGATTTTTGACGAACGTGACTGTTATTCCAAATTGTCGTCTAACCTCGCGCAGAAGTTTGTTAAGCACATGGCGATTACTGTAGATTTTCAATCTGGTTTCCTCCGAACGCGTGTTGCTCTCTTGTAACCGGAGTTAGTACGATATTTTATGTTGCCTTTTATCTTGCTTTTATACTAACTCGTACGTAGGTAGGTTAGGTCAGACTCATGATATAATTACAGTTAGAATTTTACAGCAAACTTACAGTTTTAAGTTACAAATTATATCATATTTATACTAAATATATCTGTTATATTAACTGTTTTACCTTTTACATGTGATTGTTGTGTTTTCTGTTTCAACTACAGCTTTTCAAATCTAAACAGTTTTGTGAGAGCGAGAATTATTAATTATTATTGTTTTGTTCTTATTTTTTTTATAGCCGTTTCAAAGGTTTGTTCAATCGGGCCGTGTGGCTTACGTGAGCGATGGTACTTACCAAGGCAAATTGGTCACCATTGTTGACATCATTGACCAGAATCGAGTAAGAATATTTCTATTTTTCACTAGACATTTTAAGACATTTTTGTTGATCTTCTATAGTATAAGATTCTATGTACAATATTATAGAAGTTGATTAAAAGATAAAGATATTGCAAACCAAAATATTAAAACATCAAATTTTTGAGTCACAATCTACATATTATGTATTCCTTATATTCTCAAAAATCTTAAATGATGATCCATTATTGATAGGAATTGCCGTCTGACTTTTCTGATGCAATTTTAACTTTCTGACTAAAATGATTAAAATTTTCACATTTAATGAACTGTTGTTTAGGATTACATATTTAAGATTTTTTGTACTCTTTGTAGGTTCTGGTTGATGGTCCATTATCAGGTGTACCACGATGTGAAATGAGGCTTAACGAGCTTCATCTGACAAAATTCCGTTTACGTTTTCCATTTTCTGGATCAACTCGTGTCGTACGAAAAGCTTGGGAGGCTGCTAAGATAAACGAATTGTGGAAAGAGACAATGTGGGCCAGAAAAGTTGAAGCCAAGAAAAAGGTACTATGCATTATGTTAATAGCTAATAATTCTTTGATTTTTTTGTTTATAAGTTCTGCTTATCTCTCATTTTTATCTTTTATGTGAAAAAAGTATAGATATTGGATATTTGTTGTTTGAAATGTAAATTTGTTCTTTGTTTTACTTAAATGATGTTTCAGTATAATGATAGGAATTGCCGCCTGATTTTTCCTGATGTTATTCTTAACGCTGATAATAGAGCTGCGACTTTTAAAAGCATGATGTTTTGCAGTATTTTATTATGACAATATCCGTTAAAATTCTTTGTTTCAGCGTGCGGAACTTAGCGATTTTGATCGTTTCAAACTGCGCAAAGCAAGACAGATGAGAAATAGATTGCGAACAGCTGCGTTTTATAAGTTACGAGCAAAAACAAGAAAATCGTCTAAGAGCAAGAAAGATACAGCAAGTAAACAGGTAAAGGAAGATAAGCCAAAACTTGAGAAAAGTTCCAAAAAAGTGGAGAAAAAGTAATAACCAATTTCAGAATTAAATAAAAATTTACAATTATTTTACAAGTGTCTTTATTATCTATGATGTACCTCTCATTTAATTCTTGTCCAAGTAAAATTAATTTATATCTTCATTTTTTCGGATAAACATGACAATAACAATTCATGATACGGAGATATGTAACTCAGATAGAAATTTCCTCAGTTATTGCTGACTAAACGCTATATTGTTGACTACAAAGGTGATCAATCGTGCCTACAATTCACGATACATCAGAAAACGTGTCAACAATATAATAATGTAGATAAAAGGGTTTTACTGAGAACCAGATTGACCAACCGGTTGGTATTTTATTTATGTTCGATAACTCAACAGAAGTGATCTATTTGGCCACTCGATGGTCAAGTTGAGTCAAAGGTAGTTGACCTGATCCTTGATAAAATTGGTTGTTAATTTAGGCTGAAGACACGTTGAATACGTACTTGAACCTTCCCTACTTCCCACCATTTGTACGAAATCGACAAACAGGACACAAATTTGCTGCAATAGATTCACAAATCAAATTAGTAAATTGCTTTTGAACAAGAAAGAAAGACATAGAAAAAGCAGAAGAGATATATTTATATTTGATTGATATTTATTTCTCTAAAACAAATAAATTTCTATAAATCGTAGTATTCCTATATATATATATTTTTTATGTGTATTTTATATTATTTATTCTTTATATATAAATTAATTGAATTAATTATGGATCTATGTACAGCATTAACATTTTTTTTCGCGTTTCTTATAAAAAAAGTGACATTACAACTGGAAGAACTCTTCAAAAGGTTTTTTTTTTCGCTTTCAGTCGTCATGTCGCATAAATAAGCGTAAAATGGATGCGATGCAAATGCATTTTTAGTCGATACGATCTGTAAACGATATTTTATACGTACAACATCGAGTACATTGTTAAATAATATCCGATATGTTCGTAATTTAATAAGGATTATAACTGCAAAACGCACTCTAATAGAACCAACACTACTTTATACAGAAATGCTATCTTGCTTTTTTACACCTTGCGAGATAATGTTTATAAATAAAAAAAAAAAAAAAAAAAAAAAAAAAAACAATACGCGTGTGTGTATGTGTTTGCGTGAAAAACGAGTGATTATAACGTACGTATATTCTCTTCTTATTGGTAAAATATTAAAATTTACGAGAAAGCATATCGCACACAATATTTATATTCGCCAAACAAAATTAAATTGTTTAAGCTCAAACTATATACAATTGAATTTAATAATATGAATATTTAAAAAAAAAAAGATGAAGTCAATATAATATACTCGTTGTTCTCTCTTGTATGAAATCTTGGATTATGTACTTTCAGATCACATTTCTTGAATGATATCTCACATGTTCTAATTATCTCTTATAAAATATTACTTTAAAAATATTTTGTTCTTAAAATTCTTAGGTACTGGTATTCTCAGTCATATGTCAAATTGTGACATCAGAAGCGAGAAGTGACGAAATTTATTTTATGGATTTCTCGTTCCTGACGTCGCAATCCAATATGGCGCTTGCAACGCAGCAGTACCTAGAAATCTTAATTGTCATCTCACTTTCCCCCCTCCCCTCCCCACACACAATCTCTACAACGCGGAAAATCTACACATCTCAACATTGTAATTGCTGTGTACGAAAAGACAACACCCATTAGATATTCCCAATATGTCGTTAAAATTACACTTTTACCCAGTATTAAGAGTGATATGATAAAATATATAACGGTACTCAAATCATCACGATATATCCAAATTGCATAAGTCGTTCTACGTAAAATGCGATTCCGATTACGCGAAATGTAACGCGGCGCGTACATACTGAAAGATGAACCGAAGGCTTCGCAAGTGCATTTATTTCACATTCCCTAGTTCTCAGTTGTTCTTGCAGTTATTGAGGGTAACATCCAGAGGTTCGTCCATGTTTTGCGCGACCTCCTGCTGAGGGTTGCTCGGCAGATGATGAAACAGCGCGGTCACTTGCGAGTGCCTCGTGGACGCGTGGTGGCTCTTCAGAGTGAGATCCATTTCGGCCTCTTGCGGTCGCTCCCTCGTTGTCAGGACGTCGCTGTGGGACTCAACGGGACTCGCGCAGATCCTTGGTGGCGTTCCGCATCGACACTTGAGCCTGTCGGGTGATTTGTCGCAAGGTACCGAGTATCTGGCGACAAACGTGTATTTGGCGTCACGGCATCGCGAACAATCGTCATTCATGACACACATGTATCAATATCGATATATATCAAAATCGTCGGAAATACTCCAGATGAACAAACTGAAAGAGAAAAACAATAAAGAAAGAGAAAAATAGCGCACACGAGACGGGAACTGAACTTACCCAGGCGGCGGAGGGGGCAGAATTCTGAAGTCCCTGCAGACCGGCACGGGACCACCAGTGCCAGTCTCGGGCAATTTGTCACTCGAGGTCGGCGAGCTGGTGAGGGCTGACGAGGACGACGGCGACGTGGAGGACGCGTCGGTGACGGCGGGGTTCACAGGGGGCGGCCGGCCGAGCAGCAGCGGAGTTGCGCTTCCTAAACCCAAGCATCGCATTCTCCACGCGTCCTGCAGCAATTGTAACCGAGCTTGCTTTCTCCACTTTGCCCGTCTGTTTTGAAACCATACCTACGGAGGAACCGCTGACCTGACCGATCGTATTGCCGTGATTTCGCTCCCTTTTCCATTTTCCCACCCCCAAAGCGAGAAAAAATGGCCGAACGTTACGTTCTTAACTAACTACTGATATCTGACTAACAATGTTTTTTTTCTAAAAAAATATACTATTCAAGGCTCTCCTTTAGTATACAACTAGCAGAGAAATAAAGACTTTTAAGAGCTCAAGAGCCGATGTATGTGCAAAATATATATTTTTTAAATTTAATTTGCATCTCGTACAAACTTTGTGAAATTAAAAACAACCGCGAAAGAGACATCTTGACCAAGAGTCGCACTTCCGTGCAGTCGCAATTACCAATTCGGCCAAGACACTAAGTGAATCTCTCGCAATGTTTGAATATGACGTGTCTACACTGTCTACGAAATAATTGTTCAATGTTTCTTTCTTAATTTGTTTCTTGAATTGAGAACAAAATTTATACAAGAAGTAATATACAATATTTCTAAAAACAATCTTTCTTAGACTTTGCAAATAATAATACTAGTAATCGCCAATATGTTTGTGTGTGTGTGTGTGTGTGTGTGTTTCATTGTGAAATAAAAATGTTTCACACGTACACACACACACACAAGGTGATTTGATTATTATGTTAGTTAAAACAACTTTAAACGTAATTTCAATCCCAGTGTAAACAACAGAATATACAAGAAATGAAGAAAAAGAAATTAGATGTGTACATGTGAAAAATATCCTTACATCACGATATTCCATGACAAAAAAAAGAATATCTGTTTCGCTTGTCCTGGTAATTACTAAACACACCCCTCGCGTATATCTTCTACACCCTTTACCCGCTCTCTAACAAGATTCGCGGTTGAGAAGATTCGAAAGCAGTAATCGATGAACTTCCGAGTTTCTCGCACCCATTTGTTTTGTACAGGTTTGTTGCACGACCGTTTCATCAGCGATCGCCTAATCGTTTTCGCACAATGGTCCGCGCGTAATAGCCGCTATCGCAGCCAGATGTACGGAGGGTCTTTGTGATACGATCACGAGTCAACCAGTTTTGTTCGTATCCTAATATCATTAATGAATTGAAACATCTGGCTTGTTCTTGATTGAAAGATGCTGCTCAGATTTTCACAAGTGCACTCGACATTGCAAGAAAATTAATTAAACTAAATATACACAAATAACACACAATATGTGTATTTATATATAAATTTGCTAACTTGAGTTTTTTTTTAATTTGAGTTGATTAAAAGTCTTTCATCGTTGTTTCTCAATAACTTTAGATTAAAAAAATAATTATTATTGATTTTAATGTTCTACGATATTTTTTAAGTAAACTTTTTCATGTCCTATTGTGTAAGTGGCACATCTCTTGCTTATATTTGTAGATAATATATATATAAATATATGTAGATACATATAAAATAATAGCGCGATGATTAAAACATAATACACACAAAATCAACATTCGCGTGTTAATAAACTTTTAGGCGAAAAGCAGATGAAAACAACCGCGCACGTTTTCTAATAAGCAGTTAGTGTGCATTTGATCTTTAATTAGTGAACGGTTTTACGGAATGAGAGGTAATCTGTTGGAAGCTCGCATTTCGTAGAGTTTTGAGGTTGCAAGTTTTCTTAGACATCCTTTAAAAGTAGGTACACACCGGCAAAGCAACGGGCGAGTATTGGCTTTTATATCGCGGATGGTTTTCCCAATAAAAGAGTTGTCTTTCCATTAAATGATGAAATTTAGACGTTTATAAGTTTAGAAATTTAATTGTCTATAAATTCGCAATATAACAAATCTTAAAATATTAAATTAAAGTTTTATATGTATTTTTTTTTCACGCGATTTAAATTCATTTTTTAAAAACATGTTTAATTATTTCTGACTGTGTATTTAAATATATGCGTGCGTGCGTGCGTACGTGCGTGCGTGCGTGTGTGATTAATACAACAGACAAGAAAACTCATCTTCTCTTCTACTCATATCATTAGCACAAGTTTTACAAAAAAAACCAAGAAAAAAGAAAAGAAATAAAAGTACTAGCAAAAAAAAAAGATTTACCTGAACACGTGCTCTTCTACTCATATCATTAGAACAAGTTTTACAAAAAAAAAAACCAAGAAAAAAGAAAAGAAATAAAAGTACTAGCAAAAAAAGATTTACCTGAACACGTGCTTCCGAAAGTGATATCCGAAGTGCGACTTCCTCTCTGAGAAAAACGTCGGGATAATGCGTTTTCTGGAAGAGAGATTCTAATTCCTGAAGCTGCTGCGGCGTGAATGTTGTCCGATTGCGTCTCTGCTTGAAAGAGTCAACGAAAATACAATTTATCACACATGCCATGTGCGTGCCAAAGCCTTGCACACTTACATGTGGCATTGCTAATTTTCTTTTTTGTGTCATGTTAAAAAAATTATTTAACCAGTGTTTAATTAATACGTTAACTTACGAGATATTCTACAGCTAGAGCACCTTGTATTTACGAAAAAATTATACGCACAATCTGAGAAAAGAAGACTAGTTAATTTATAGAAGCAAAATGCAATTAATTGCTAGAAAGGAAGATAAAGAAAAATAACGTAAATTTTGTGATCTAATCGCACAAGATTATGTGAAAGTTGCGTGCGTTCAAATTCTTAAGAGGATGAGACATTTGAACGCACACAACTTTTGTGTATCTACATAGTTTTTTAACTTCTGTCGTGTCTATATAGTTGTCAAATATTTTTCAAACAAAGAACAAGAGAGAGAGAGAGTAAATAAATTCATAATAAATAAATAAATATTATTACATGTAAGTCTAAAATTAGAATCAAACACACTAATCAAATTAATTTGGAATTAAAATAATCAAAAAAATATTCGTCGCTTCCAGCATTTCAACCAAGAATGCTTCTCGAAAATTTAGCGTTTTTTGTGTCATCAAATCAGTTTTCGGGATAACAGTGAATATACTGGAATTGAGAGAAACGTACACTGACCTGACGACGACGACCGAACATATATTCGGTAAGCAGATCGGCCTGAGGCCCGAGAGGTGACAGATACGGGCCCGCCATGGCGAGCGGCCGTTCGGTCCCTCGCGCGCGCGTGTTCGGTTCTCCGGTGCTCCTCCTTTGGCGATCGCGAGAGGACGAAGAGGACGAACTTTCCTCCAGCGATTTCTACCACACGGTTCCAGCAAAGATCCTCTCACGGTCGCAGGAGGACGTACCGCTCGTCCGGCGCGAACATGGCGAGAACACTGCGAGAAGAGAGAGTCGTCGCTTCATTTCGGGAGGATGAGAGAGCGGTAGGAAACGGAGGGGGTAGCAACCCTCTGTTCGCAACCCCCCGAGCTCGCGCATCAGCCATGGCGTTGCCATTGGCCGCGCTGCTTCGGGGGGCGGTTCCGCCGCGTTAAGAATCACGCATACCCTCTCCGCGAGACATGCAGTTACGTTGAAAATCCGCTAAATCGCGGTCTGCATCCTCCTCCTACTCCTCCACCCTTTTCCTTCCTTCCCCTCTCTTTTACCGTTCTGTAGTGCGCTCTATCCTTGCCACTCCCGCTGTTCCCTCAAACTCCTTCTATCTATCCTTGCTTTTGCTCTTTCTTCGTCATTCTTCGTTCGCGTTTCGTTCGCGCTTTACTCGTTTCTTCCTTCCAACGACCCTCTTCTTCCTTCTGCCGAGAATGTGTGTTTCTTTTCTTTTTTTATATTTTATTTCCCCCCTTTTTCTTGCTTCTTCTCTATTTTTCTCGTCTTCTTCCTTTTTTCCTTTTTTTTTTTTTTTTTTTTCCGTGACGGAAATAAGCTCGATCGCGCACGGCGTAAGGCGGCTTTCTTCGTCTTCCGGAAACGAAACATCGAAAAACCGTATCGGGGACGCTAACGGGATGCAGGTGGTGGCATCGATCATCGATAGGCTTTTAAACGTGACGTAAGTGCATATATACATCGGGTGTAGCAAAAATCGTGTGCTTTCTCTCAATTACGACGGATCCTAAATCCGTCGTTGACTCTTACATCTCTCGTTATCGGAATTCTCAAATATATTCTACATATCAGAATTTCGCATTAAAAGAGAAGAAAATTTGGTACAAAAAAAAGATTAAAAATTAATTAAAAGTGAAAGAGTTCCACTCTTTTAATGATCCTTATAGTTGAAAGAAATCTAAACCCCAAAGAATTTCTTAATCTAGTAATTTTTATGATCGTTTTATTTAATCAATTCTTTGTAATTTTTCTTCTTCTTCTTCTCACGAGCCTCCGATTTATAATCCAAGAAAGCACGCAATTTCTCCGACAAATATATAACACACATTCACATGGATGTTGTATGCAGATCCATATTCTTAATCGCGAATTTTTTTATCGCGATATTCTGCTATCGCAACCTGCAATTGATAAAAAAAAAATTATATAGATAAAATATATCAGATAAGAATATAGTTGCATATATTCACATAAATAAATATTACTTAAGAAATCTACTCTTTCTATCAATGAAAGATTGACAATAATAAATCTTCTTTGATAGCGTCAACTATTTCCGTCGAGAGAAAAACGAATGTTTGAACACAGATAGGGTTAAATGAAATCTCACGTTGCGTACCTATATATGTACATATCTTTCTCTTGGCTTTTTGTCGCGCCGCGCGCGCGCTAAATGATCGGCGAACGTAATCGACGGTAAAGGTATTCGTTAAACATCGTCGTAAAATTATTAGCGACGGATTTGCGCTCGAATCTCGCACGAATATGCAATCATTTGATTGACGCAAAACTCGTATATTTGATACATTGTGCCGCGCGCGTCTCTTGGGGTGCGCCATTTACGTTTCCCTCGAGTTCGCATTCCTTTGATATGTATTTAGTGTATTGACTGTGCAAATGCGGAAAACATTGCGGGGGTTTTGCTTTTGTTTCCGTTCAAGTTTCTTTTTCAATTAGCAGGCAGACAGCAGATGCACGTGTACATGTAGAAAATTCAATTCGATTCGCGAACCCGACTAGAATATATATCTGGTTTAATTATCATATCGATTTAATTTTTAATAAGTTTCTGATTTTTTTTGTTTTTTATCAAAACGGAATCACGCATACTTACAGGGTGAATAATACATATATGTGCTTTCCACACGGTCCATAATGTGAAAGCGATTCAATGAAAGTGATTCTAAAAATATAATAATTTTCTGAATGATTCTATTCACATTTGCTCACATGAGACTTAATTAAAGTATTCCAACATGGCTGCTCGTTTCTAAAAAAAGACACGCGTGTTAATGTGGTTATTGAATTTCTACCTCTCCGCTCGTGTATCGTCTCTGTCTAAGAAGAGAGAGAAGAGAGAGAGAGAGAGAGAAGAAAAAAGTGAATGAGTGTATGTGTGTGCGCGCAAGATTGGAGAACAGAATGAGACGGAACGAGAGAGGAAAAATGAAAAGAGGTTTGAATAGGAACGGTAGGAAGAAAGAAGCGCGCGCAATCTTTTTAATTATGAAAACACTGCTTTGTGTTTCATTTTGTTTTGTTGTCAGGGGGTGCTATTCTAATCGGACGCTCTTACCCCCCCGTTCCCCGGTTCACCCCTTCGTGTTCTCTCCTCATCGTGTACATCCACTCCCTCTCGCCACTGCCGCCGCCCATCTTCTTTTTTTATATTATAACGTGCGGGCTCTCTCGGGCGGCTCTGATGGGTCAGGGGCGGAGGCAGGGTTGCCGGCAGGGTGCAGGCTAGAGAGGGTGCCACGGTGAGATTGCTTTAGTAATGAATTACATAGCTCGGGGCTATGTGTCTCTGTCTGAGGAATACCATCATCCATGCTCTCCGCTCTTCCTTCCCTCGCTGCACGCGCGCGCACATGAGCGCGGTTTTCTTTCCTTTTTTTCTCCGCAGTTTTTTTTCTGTTCCTTTTTTTTTTTTTTTCCTTATTTTCTCGCGCAGCTTTCGATGGAGAATCATTCTTGTCAATGGTCACCGCGCGCGTGTTGCGATGCAAATATTATACGTCGAGATCTCTGTCGATGATCTTTTTTTTTTTTCTGTATGTCACCCATGAGTTTTATCTATTGTTTCGCTGTTCTTTCTGCTCCTGTCGCGTCTCCTCTTCGGTGTGATTGTCTTTAACATACATAAAAAACAATATTGCGTCTTAATCTAATTATTGTTATAGTAAGTAGTTTTAGTTATTGCAAATGTAAAATTGTGAGAAAAAAACTTTGTATCTCTCTCTTTCTTCCGTTTTTTTTTTCATCTCGCATTAATAATTAAAGCGTACAAAAAATTGCGAAATAAAGTCCAGAAAAAACTAAGAATTATTCAGTAGTTCGTGAAGTAATATCTTTCTCTTTGTTTGTACATATTGTATCAGGATAAAAAACTTCTGGAGCGAGACAATGCATCGCGTCGCATCGGCATCTCCTGATTACAATCGCGATTACTCGCAATCGCGATTTATTCATTCATTGCGTTCTATTTTAGATATGCTTCGTGTCGAGCGGAAAGATTTGTTATTCGAATGAAATATCGTCGCCAAGATAAAATCTAAAAAGCCATCGCGAATAAAATATCGATTTTTCGCTTAATCGATTTTTTTTTCCTCGTGTGACGGCAGTCAAATTTAATAACTTCTAATCACTTTTTCCTATCGTAAAGCTATAGTTGTCGCGTGTGGTAAATTAACTCATTGACATCCAAGTTTTGTTTCTAGTTAGTCGTGTCTTGAAATTCCAATTTTTTTTCTGATAATTGAATAATGATTTAGAAAATATTTTTGACTAATTACTTTTGAAATAAAACTTGTGAATTTTTATCTCAAGCATGTAGGAGAAGTGTATGGGAGAGAATCCGAGGTGATTCTAAAAATTCCGAACTCGTTCCTGCAGACCGTTCTCAGAAACGGATTGTGTTGACAGCAATGGATTAAGTTACGTAATAAATACATAATAATTAAAAAACTAGAGTATTATTTCGTAGTTTAAAAAACTAGAATCGAGGCCAATACGAGGCTATATACAGATTTTTCACGTATGTAAAATAACTTTGTCACTTTATTGAATATTTCAAACGTTTCGATTCATTCGGTTGAAATCTCTCCTCGGTGAAATGATTTAATAAGAAAAAAAAAGAAGAATTACTAGCAAATCAAAACATTACAAATAAAAGTAAGTAAATAGGTAACTAGATTTCGAGATTATAAAAGTAGTTATTATGTAACTACTTCCCACAATTTTGAAGTATAACTATCTATTTGTTATTTTACTAACAAAGACCTTGTCCATTTCCTCATTTGTCTAATCTGATCTCCGCACACGCTTTTCTCGTGCAACAAATGCAACTCGCATTATAATTAATTAAACATATAATAATAAATTTCATTAAACATATTTCGAGCGCGATAAGAATCAACATTTCGGTCTAAAAAAAAAAAAAAAAAAAAAAAATGTGGAGATGCTGATCGCGAAAAGCAAGAAAAGCAGACCCCGAACAAACTCGCAAAATTTCTTTTCATTTGCATTATTACAGTAATGAGACTGAAAAGCCGGAAAATGTCGGGCTTTTGTCACAGAGGGATTGTCCGCCTAGTCCATTCATTGATTACGTCGGTAGACGGGGTATACGCGGTACATAATATCTCAGCCAATCCACCCTAAAAGATAATGAGTGGTGTGGGCTTTGCCTTTCTATTTGTTGCTCTAAATATCTCAATATAGCCGGACGCTGTGAGTTGCGCCCGGCCTACTTAATAATAAGGCGCAATTACGCATCGTTACTTTCGATATTTCCTGATGCTACAGAATTTTAATATAAATTTCTCATCGAGAGAGAATTATTACAAATCTTTCTTCGATTGAAGATAAATGTAAAGCTTTGCAATGTTTTTTTTTTAACTCAGTTACTGGAAGAATTAAATTTTAAGAACAGAAAAAGAATATCAAACGACCCGAGAGACAATCTTCGATTCGCAAGAATCTCTTCTTGCAAAAGTCTCGTTTTACTTATTGTAGGCGTGTAATCAAAGTTCGGACACACGTCGTGTTTCGGAGGAATTATAATTCGCTCTTGAAATGTGCGCGTTACTTAATTTCCAAGGCTCACACGCGAGAGATGTTTTGCGAAATCGCGAACCGGGCTCTCGCTCGAGAGGGAGAGATGTATCTCGTTAATGTAATTTCGACGAATATATACAACACACAACGCAGAAACATGTATACACATCTCCGCGTATCTTTCGCGCAACACGTCTAGCTAAAGGTACGCGCCGACAAAAATCTACAAAGAGAATATTTACCGATGACGGTGAGGGTAAAGCGATGCAAACGCACCACATAAAAGGGAAAGGCAGTGGAAAGCAGAGATCTAGGATCACGAAAAAGGCTCGCATTCCACAAAATAATTTTTGTCCGCTCGACAAAGAAAGACAAAGCGGCGAACAGAGACAGAGGATATTATTTGTTTGTGTTTTGAGAACAAACTTTCATAAGAGATTAAAAGAGCGAGATTGTCTATTAAATAATGTAACTACAACGTGGTAATATTAATTACGAGTATAATAACAATAGAAACAAGTGTTTATACGTGTGTGTGTGTGTGCACTATGCCATCATTTTATAAAACTTTTTGCTCGATATTATTTTTATGATCGTTCGAAAAGAGCGGCAGACAGACGAGGGTGGTGCGCACGACGCACATAACAATAGTTTAATATTCATATTGTCACGTCCGAGTCAAAAGAATTGACGATTGTTGGGCGTTGCGTCCTAATATACGACGGACAAAACTTCATTCCCCTTCAGAGACTCATTCGCGTCATTCGTTGATGAATTCACTCGGAGTCATTGACGTGAGAGCATCGCTGCGCTATCCCGGCTCGCGTTAATTAAACTTAGCTCAATGCAATGTTTTCAACCGGTTCGAAATTAGAGAGTTGATAAAAAAAAAAAAAGAAAAATATTGAAGGAACGTCTAATTGACTTCTAGCGAGACATAGTAAAACATGAAACATGATATTCGAGAGTTTTTTCTCTCGCTATTATTACCATATCAGGTGTCACTGTATCAAGAATCTCATAAGAAAGCCCTAGGGACGTTAATTCACGAAAGCGGGAACGAGATATCAGAGGAGAGAGAGATTCCTATATTAATAACTTGTCAAGTTCTTTGCGATAAAACTTCTGTCCGTGAAAAAAAAAGAGAAAAAAAGACGACACGTCGTCGATATCCGGTGAACCGCGGAAATTCACAAAGACCCGCTTTAGACTTTGCGTTTTTTTTTTTTTTTTTAGAAGAAGAGAAAACTTGAAGTAACGAGGCAATCCGACGAACAAATGCAAACCTACGTTTGGCTAAGTAAAATTATCATAAGGAAAATTTTTATCCTATTGAATTTTTAATAATTACTTTTTAATAATAATTTTATTTTTACATTTAAAAGATTCTTTGCCTGTTTTTTTCGCCTCTTTCTGTCTCCGTTTAATAGCGTTTTATGTGTAACAACAATAATTGCAATACGCAATTTTTAAACCGCCATTCTTTAGAACATTAATTTACCTCCGTTTGTCGCGTCCGACATTATTATCGCACCCTTTCCTTTCCCTTCATCGCTCCCTCTCTCAGGAACGAAGTCGCAAAGAGAGGCGGCCTCTCCTCAAGGACATCCGCGATTGGGTGTTGAAGGAATGTGCCGGCCTCTTCGTAATAATCCTTAAAGTTTTTTCTTGGCCACTTTATCGAGCGCGTTTAATGGATTATCTGTTCAAATATATTATTCTTAAATTAGAATCAGCATAGAGAGACAATGTTGCAATTGTTGATAAGTTTTCAATCAATATTATTTGTCAAATCTTACATTACACATTGTAATGTAGCTAAAAAAATAATGAATATGCCAAAAACATTTTTCTAAAGCATTGATACTTGGATAGCAAGCGTCCCCACGATGTGGAACACCTGTGTCCGTCGCGCGCGATTTCAACGACGAATCTTCGCGTCGTCATTTCGTTACCTTTCGAAATATTAATCTCGAGTGCTGGCGAACACACGTGTGCGCCTCCAATCTGTACGACCACGGCGGCGGTGGCTGCGACGACGGCGACGACGACGACGACGACGACGATGACGACGACGACGACGAGGACGACGACGACGACGAGGAGGCAGAGGCACGAAACGAACATTGTGCGCACGCCATAACAGCGTAGCAATAACAGTGTTCCATTATATGTAGCTACACCGCGGGCGGCGAGATTGCAAAACATGCCTAGATTAATGTTTTCTCATCCCGCGGCTTTGTTGTGCAATGCGGGGGCGAGAGGGGACAGGAAGAGGAGACAGCGCGCACCCTCCGCCTGCCTCGAAGCCGCGTTCTCCTGTCGCTCCCCCATTCTACCCCCGCGCCGTCCTCGGTCTATATACAATCGCGTCATGCGACAATGAACAGTACGAATTACGTTGCATTCTCTTTTGCGGCTCTCTTCGATCGGCCTTCCGTATACGCGCGGTATCACGGCGCGTTATTATTCCGCCTAACAACAAAAACAGAATTAACATGAGACAAGCGAAATATCTCGATAAATAGAAATTAATAATAAAAGACAGTATTAATTAATAATCAAGATAATATTTTGACAATAAAGAAATAGCTTTGATAACAAAAATCATTTTTCACGTTCCTCGGAAAATAGCCGAGGTCTAGACTCGTCAAAAATCACTCTCCTAAATATCTTATAGTGGTTCGGAAAATTAACTTAAAATTGTAGGGTTGTAATTGGTTTTTTACGCTCGTATACGTCAATCTGTATTACGAGGGAAAGTACTCCACAACCTGTCAAAATCAATAAGATTAGAAAGGAAAAAGGAATAAAGAAAATATTCACATCAAATCAAACGATGGTGTAGCCGTTTTATTAAAAAAAATTCTTTTTACACATATCGCACTTTAAATGTTGAAAAGTCTAAGTCTAAAAATCTCTCATCTTTTTTCTCACATAACAGAAATAATTCTTTTTGTTACATCAAATATTTTTTTATTATATTTTCAATAAACCAGTCAACTGTGAACTGCAAGTGATCACCAGGTATTGAAATGTAATGAATTTTGCCGGCCATGTCCATCGCGCGCAATCCGAGCCAGTCCTGTAAATAATAGCAAACGATAAAGCACGTGCATTAAACTATCGCTCATCTAAATCGGTCGTGTGATTGTGTGTACCTGTTGATACAACTCGGTTTCCTGCAACTGCTGTATCTCCTCCGTCTGTCCAGGCTTGTAGAACCCAAACCATTCTGATTCGACTGGTTCGACCATTGTGTCATTATCAAATTTAACGAGAACCAAAGTTCGAAGATTTTGAAGATTGTTCTTATATTCCTGTGTATAAGAACTTATGATGATTGAAAGTGAAAATAAAAATATTTTAATAATGTTATTGTTGATTATATATACCGTGTTGATAGTATTTTCATTATTAATATCGGCAAGAAATATATTCTTTTTCTTGTATTCATCTTCCTTCAAAGGATCGTGCCAATAAGAAGCTTGAATCACTGACTTTTGAATATACCTAAAAAAATGTGATCATTTACAAGAATGATTGAAAGTAGAATAATTGAACGCGTTTTCGTCAAACGTAAATTACCACAAATACGCGCCAAGATGAAGCATGCGACGCATGTAATTGCACAATCGCGATGTGTCCGAGCACTTCGGTATGCCAAAGACACCTTGATGCTGTCCGCCTAAAGATATCAAATTCACCATTGGTGGATTTGGACATCTCTGAGCTACAGCTCTCCTAAAGCAAACAACGACATAAAAATGTATAAAAAAAAAAAAAATTAAAATATAAATATAAAAAAATTAAAATAAAACATATGATAAATAAAATATTGTAAAACTGAAAAATTTACAGAAATTGAGATCCTTGAGAAAAACCAATGGCATTATAGCCTTTCTGAAGCTTTGTATCTTGTGACAGTTGTTCGCACACATTTTTTATCTGCTCATTAATATCCCCAAAATAACTGTTCTCAACATCCTGTAAAAAGATGGTTGTTTTCAATCAGTTCTTCTCTAAAATTATGTGCTTCAAACATTTTATTACTATGTGTGTTATATCATCCAACCTCTATTATGTTATCTCCAATACGTATGGAATTAACATAAACTCCAGGCAATTCATTCTGAAGTATCTCTTGTATTTTTCCAAGACTGAAAGAGAAACAACAACTATCACCTGCAAAAATATGCTTTATTTTTATTTTCATATTCACATGTTAAATTATAATTAAATGTGTGTTTCAAATGTAATGTTTTTCATATTTTCCAAGTGATAAAATGACTGTCAGTGCTTGCAATATAAATACTGATAAGTTTACATGTGTTATCAAGCCTATGACTTGCAAGATTTACATATCAGTTATTAATAAATTGAGATAGAGAAATTACAGCAAAAACATATCTACAACTTCAAAAAAGAGAATAAATACAGGAAGTAATTAAATGAAAGTTAGAAAGTGACAAGGCTATGAAACAAAAACGATAATTGGACAATAATACCCACCCATTCCGTGCCAGAGCACTATCGGTAGAGGTGAATCACCTTTTTCCTCTTTGTTTATATGTAAACAATAACCGGTGTTTACATTCAAAATTGTCACGACAAATACGTAGACACAAATCATCTTCCACTGTCTCACAATGTGATCCATGTTTGCGCGTTTGTCAATCAGCAGCGAGATTCGGAATCGAACTGACACAACCGGCACTTCGCAATATTTTTGCGACACTAGTTAATTATTGTTGAGAGCACGCAGCTGACTGTGACATTCCATCGTATCTGCTGCGCGCAATTGAACACATGTGTCAAAACACATGTTTTTACCGACGACAACGCGTCACATGGTCAAAGTGGAAAGTTTGCAGGACCGTGACGCTCGTCCGGTAATTCAGATTCTCTTTTCACACTGTCACATCACCGAATTTGACTTAAAAAAATGAAGTAACATTTTAATACAATTTTTCATGAAAATACCAAACACTTAATCTAATTTAACGTGAAATTTCACCTTAATTTACTAAAAAAAAAAATAGATATTGTAGTAATGAGACCATGATTCGAGATGAGCTTTAGAATCATCAAAGAAACAAAACTAAACATAACTTTTACACATGATAACAAATAAATTTAAATAAATCATCTTTCAGAAAATCATCATCTTTCTCACACATTGATATATATAATAAATATATATATCAGTTTTATTAAGTATAAAACTTGACAAATATATTATAGTTTGTTTGACAAATAAATATATATATATTATTTTGTTAAGTTTCATACTTGATGACTCAATATATCTCACAGTACAAATATTTCTTTCAATTTTTCTATTACTATATAATGAAATAGGAAACAATTGACATTTTGCGTCTCTACATTCACATTAAAGTTTTTGCGATCAGTTTAGAAAGGCATCATGCTTGCGATTTGCCTTTACTTTTATTTCGATATCTCTCTGTATTCTTATATTTCTCACGTATATTATATATATGTATAAAATTTTGGTTTGGCTCATTACGGTTCACCGACGTGAAAGCACATCGAAGCATCGTTGTTATTTCCACGCATTAATGAATGCCATTCCTCGCGGTTGGCGAACAGCGGCTGCGGGAAGAAACGGATCCGAGAGGGTTGCCTTCTCTCGTTGGCCGGATAGGGGTGGAGAAATGTTAAGGGGGGAGGGCGGGGGAGAGAAGCGGAGAAACCAGTAGCCGTTTTGTTTAGCGAATCGCCGCGATATCCAGAACACAATGCGAGATATCCAAGCCGCTTGTTCCGGGATACATTGTTTCCGTTCTTCGGCGTTCTGCTCGCGTATGGAAATGCAGTAATCACTTAAAGCGGATCTCTGCTGACGACCATCATCGACACAGCGCGGCTTGTTGCAACCAAGAAAAAAAAAAGATTCTGTGCAAGTGTGAAAACGATAGAATTTTGAAAATATAATAAAGTTACAACACGATCTATGTTTTGCACAAATAAAATAAAGAGAATAGTGACAAAATAATTGCGTTGATATAGATCTCACTAACTACTTTCTTTCTAATTGCAAGTACCTATACCGGCAAAACGTTGTTTAAAGTAAGAACAGAACAGCATAGAAGAGTTGACGAGACTAATTGAGCAATTTATTTTGAGCACTTTTTCTCACAGAAATCTCGGAAAAACACGCGTGTGTGACACGAACAATGACAAACGCTAAAGATCGAAAAGGGATGCGAATATAAGAGCTGAGTTAGTAAAAGGATTGAGAGAGTTTGAAAAGTAAAGAGAGAAGGAGAAGGGTAAGAGAAATGGGAGGAGAAGATCGATTTGAGAAGATGATGGGAGGGAGATCGACATGTTAAATAGGCGGGCAACGGACTATGAATGCCGGCCAGCTCAATGCGAAACAAATTAACCGGAAATCTCCCTGGTAAGATTCGGGATGGTTGCGGCTAAGAAATTTCTCGCAAAGGAAGTTTAGCGCTTACTCCTTCGCGTTTTGCGAATAAAATCAATTGCGATTAAATTCACCCCTGAGAAATTAACGTAATAACATTTGTTCTACGTATATTTTATATTATTTTAGATTCAAAGAAATGAGATACCAGAGCAAGCTGTTGTGTAACTTCCTCATAATATTGACGACGAGAATGCATCGCAATTTTCGTACGCGCGAATCAATTCAGAACGCAAACCGGTCGAGTTATGTTTTTCTGTCTGAAATGTTTTGAAAAAGCGGATAAATTTTATCTCGAATATACTAACTAGAATCCGATCTAACGGCTTGAAGATGGACATCGCGGGATGAACGGAAGAGTTCACCAACCCGTTTACATCCGCGGCCACGGGCGGTACGCTGTGACGCGCACTACTACTTTCTCTTGTATCCCTCTTGCTACAGCTTTAGCTACACATTTCCGTGTACCTTCCGCCCCCCGCTACATCTCCACCCTCGGCGTAATGAATCCAGTTTGTCGAACTCTACCGCCTTCTCCGGATGCGCGTCGGCGAGAGGAAGGGAGGATTTTCCCGACCTATTCTAACTATCCTAACCATCCATTTCAACCATTCCATCTACCTACCTATCTATCTATCTACCTATCTATCTATCTATCTATCTATCTATTTATCTATCTATCTGTCTATCTATCTATCTATCTATCCATCCATCCGTTCATCCATCCATCTATCCATCCATCCACTCGTCCGTTCGTCCACAGCGGTAACTGCGCTACGTGAACCACTGTGCTTTTCGGTGCCACCCCGCGGCGGCGGCCAACCCGCGTAGTCATTTTGCATCTCTCTCCTCCTACCTCATCCTCTTGTCCTCCTTCCGCCCCTCTCCGCGTAGAGCGTGCTACGCCGCCGCGCGCTCGATGCCCGTAATTACATCGAGTTCTCTTGACGTGGTACGGGGGTGGGTGTGCAGAGGTAGAGGTTCTAATTAATCAGCTAGCCGCACCGCGCGCGAATCGTTCCCGCACTCGCTATGGCTACGGCTGCGGCTGCGGCACACGCTTATAGCTTGACCGTCGCGACCAAAGCGTCGTGGGCTCTTCCTCGCAGCACCCTCCCCTCACCATCCTCCGTCTACGGACCCCAGTTTGCTCGTTCGCGGCCTCGTTGTCGATTCGTCTAAATAAATCTACATTCATTCCTCATCTAGCGTAATTACAGTCCTGCCAAAAGAGTTGAACTAATTATATCTGCTATATTTTATTGCAAAGCGAGGTTTCTTTTCGTAAATTCAGTAATTGTTTTTGTTACTAAATTAAATAGACGCACACACACGCGCGCGCATACACGACAAGAAAACAATTACGTATAAAAAAAATTATATATATGAAAGTACATTTCTTACATAATATTGTTTTGCAACTCAGTATTGTTTAATAATATAAAAAAATAGAGGGTCGAAAAATATTCATCTCAAATTGGCTTAAATTTTAATAATTAAAATACATACCGGATAGTTTAATCGGCTCACTGTAAAGAACAAGGAAAATCGACGTTCTTTGTTGCCGTATTTTCTGGCAGCTTTTCAGTGGCGGATCTTCATCACCCTTTTAGCGGAAAGAGAGAGAGAGAGAGGGAGAAAATAAATGAGAGAATGAATGTGTTGTGTGTGCGTAAGAGAGAGAAAGAGAAAGAGTGAGAGAGAGAGAGAGAGAAATTGACTTTGGGCAACATTGGTTTCGGGCAATAATTACTCGCCAGGAACTGAGAATACAGGACCAGAGGTTTCGCCTTGGCCGCAGCTGCAGTGATGTCGTGCTAATGAATCTATTTTGCCTGTTCTCTATATCGGGCCTTTCCATCCCTGTTCCTTTCCTCCTATTCCCTTCGTCGTTTGTCGCTTTCGTTCAACTCAGGCTGCACACAACATCGACACTTCGCATCGACATTTGTAAAAACTGCGAATTATATTTATAACATGTAAAACTTTGTACATATTATCGATATTATACTTGACCAATATTAATAAAACTAATCATCACACAATCTTTCGAATGGAAATAGTACATGGAAGTAGATGTATGTATTGCTATGTCGACAGTATTGTGCAATATTTTTTAAGAGCATTTCTCATTATTTACCTTGAGCCGAATTTGCGCGCGCGTAATGACAATATCATTTCTCTGCTAAAATCAATTCTAACAAAATATAAATTGTTCAGTAATCGCGAGACCTTCGTGTCCGGTTTTGAGCCCAAGTCGAGTCGTCGAAACGCAACGGACAGTACACGCCATCTAGCAATGACGTGAAGAAAGTTACTCTAAATTTCGTTCCTACGGAAAGTAAGGTAGTGAGGGGATCATTTCCACTTTACCGATTCAACACAGTGGCGGGTATATTCTGTCAACAATAACAGTCAACAATTTTGAGCGTCTCTAACGTTTATATTTGTATACGTTAATTTGTATAACTGTCGTAATTGCGTTTGTAGTTTTTGGCTCGACATGGATAACGATTATTACTCTACCCTGTACACATGGTAAATATAAGAATTGTGTGATTTACAACATGTAAAATATATAAGAGATTTATATTAAGACTTTGGTTTTACTGTCACAAAATTTCAAATCGTATGAGCAATGATAAATCCGAAACGTATTCCCTCAATTTAATGTTAAAAGCGATCTGATTTTTCATTAAAAATATCTGTCACAATGCCTGTCTCTTTTATCAGGTTTGAAAAATGTGGAATCATATCCAACGTCAGAACGCATCTGCGTCAGAACTTGGTGAACGCTCTGAAGCGCAAAGATCTGGGATTGATTAAAACTAGAGAACCAAAATCGGCGAGGCAGTACGTTTATGACATGTTAATAGCTGAGTACTTGTTTAATCACAATTACTCTTTCACCCTGTCGATATTTGCTAGTGAAGTTCCGCTTTTAATGAATTTTTGCAACAGTATGCCACAGTGTTCCTCTAACGATAATGACAGAGGTGGTAGTAGCAGGCACAATAAGTTGCCGAGTGATTACATTACACACACTCTGGAAACACTGGGCATCGATCCGAAAAGATACGAGAGTCAACATATCATATCAAGCTACATGAACAATGAAGCACCGTTATTGCTGTCCATTCTAAGTTCTATAGCTTCACTCATTGACGGTACCAGATCTTCAACCAAAAATTCCTCACACAACAAGGGAACACAAGCTGATCTCATATTGGAAGCAAACATTGCGAATGCGAAAAAGATTCATGCCATGAGAAAGAAAATTGTGGAACAGAAGCAACTGTACGACAGCGAATTGAGAGCAAAAGAAGACGAGTTGAAGCAACAGGCGTCTGTTATAAAATGTCAACTCAGCTCGTTGAACGCAAAAATGGAAGAAGCTCAGGTAATATTTTCAAAACTATAACTTTCATATATATATTCTATATAATTGCTCTTTTATAAAGAACAATTTTTCTGTTTGTACATAGAGCTTGATGCAATTGTTGACACTGAAAGAAAAACAGCTAAGTGACAAGAAAGACAGCAACACGCAATATATCCTGCGGAAAGAAATGGAGCTGTCTATGAAACAGAATTTTTTAACGCAAGAGGCTAACAGGTGAATAATAGCATAAAAACAAAGATTTATTTTGGAAATAGGTTTTAAATACATCCGTATACTTATTTATCTTTTCTATTTCATATAAATTGTTTCAGATTAAAGAGGGAACGAGACACTTGCCGAAAGTTTGAGATCGATCTGAAGAAGCTGCAACGAGAGCTCGTCAAAATGCAAAAGGAAATATCACAAGGTGGCTTGAATCAGTGCGCGCAGACCAACAACTTTAGAAATATTCACGTGCAAACTGATCTGGAGGAAGAGAGTCGCGCGATAATGAACGAATATCGGACTCTTCAGCGAGAAAAATTGGAGCTGACGAATCTCGTGCAAGAGCAACGATCGAGAATAGAACAGATCACACAGCATAGCGCGCAGTTATCGCGTCAGTTGGAGGAAGCGCATTTGTTGCGATCGGTTCACGTCGAAGTGCCAGTTCCGGTAGCTCAGGTTGTTAGCGCGAATGCGATTGTCAGCGAGAGCAGTTCTACTGAGGATATTCTGCAGGACGCTAAGATGCGGCTGAAGCGTCTCGAGGAGGAGAGCTCCAAAGCCGATCAGTATTTCTGCAGTTTCGTCAGCACCACTTCATAGCATTTAAGTTCATCTTAAGTTATTTTTAAAATTAGTCTATCGTTATTAGTGTACGCGCACCGCACAAAACTGGTCTTGCAAATGCACACACTTCGCACGCACATCACTCAATCAAGAGTATTCCGTCCATGAAGAAAAAAACACAAAAGACTGAATTAAAACATGAAAAAAGTAGTGAATATTTTAGATCATTTATTTTAATATATATAAAACCGGACGTTTAGAACATAATATACAAATTGTGCACTATTTTTTGTCGCTTTATTTTGAATTCTACGATCATTACATCAAACATCAAACATAGAGCATAGAAAATATTAAGTCAAACTCCTTTCCGTTGTACATCATCTTCGTTTCGGGTCTGAACTCCGTCTGGTGCACATCAATCAGTTAAGGATTCATATCAAGCATTTTTCTTCTTCGTGCATAAGATGTACAGTTAATGAGAAGTTAAGGATATAAAAAAAAGAAAGGAAAGAAAATTGTATATAAACAATAGCGTTGGAAAAAAAAATAAATATATGAAAAAAAATACCAAAAATATACACAAGTACAAATTCGTTAACTTAAATAACTACTACTCACAGAGTTAGTTACGTAATTGAAAATGTTAACATGTGTTGTTATATAAATCTCAATAAAAGCGTATTTTCACTTATTTTTCATTTGTTAATATATCGTATTAAGATAAACACGTTAAAAACAAGATCTGCTACACATGAAAATAGACATAAAAAAGATAAAAGAAATCACACCGAGCTCAATCATATGAAAGACAGAGAAAAAGAAAGAGAAAGAGAGAAAGCAAAAAAAAATATACAGCACATAGTAAGCTATTGCAGTACTTAATTACATGCGTAGTATTTAACACGTGGAGTGCCACGCGATATGTACACCGGTGTGTGTCACGCGGTATTTTATTTTTTATTTATTCGTCACAACAAATCTTTTTATACTGTTTTAGCGGATATGTAGTATATTATACGTTTGTTTTTAATTGATAGAAAATGATTTTGATTATTTTTTTTTTCATTTGAGCAAGAGAAAAGCGATGAAACTTTATGTGTTAGCAACTAGAGCGAGAAAAGTAAGATTCAGATGTGGCACTCAACGTGTTAAAAAATCATTAAGAAAAAAGAAATAATATTTTTCATATTATCAGGTTATGATGTATATCAAAGGATATTGTTTATCGCGGCTTTCACGCCCCTCGCGTTCGTGAGGACGATCCTTCGTGTATGGAGATTTTTCCTGAAAACACATTCTTGATTGAATCTTCCGAATGCTACGATTTCCTGCGACATTTGGGACATACTGGGGAGTAAGGTCACTTAATACTTTCTTGTGGTTGCTATTGCCACCCACTTTTTCGTCCTTTTAATGTACTTGAAGCAGACGTCTTTATCAACTATGAAGTCAAGTAATAGAAAATTATTTAAAAAACTAATCCATTTGTTTTCTTTTATGAAACAAGCCAACTAGTGAAAAAAATTTCATCTAATTATTCATCTAGAATCGAAAATGTATTTTTTTTTTTGGCATAAAAAAGTTGCAAACGCGTGTTTTTTTTTTTTTTATGCATTTGAATTATGTGCATAATAATTTACCTATAAATTTTTGTGTTATGTGTGTTAGTTTGGATATATTACGGTATGTGCAAACAAATTCATCAAAGAATATACTGACCTTACTGTAATGATGCTTTTCTCTATGTTCAGGAATGTCGCCGTTCTGATGAGTACTTTTAGCTAAGAAACACATACGTTGCGTTACATTTGGTGCAAGTGTCAATAATAATTCACATTTCTATTTCTCTCTCAACAAGAAGTAAAAATAACAACAAACCTCTCTCATCATCCTTTCTCCGTTTTTGCTCAGTGACTACTATTGATTCTTCTGCACGATCCTGCAGTAATTAATAAGAATAATTAATATCTCATTAAAGAGAGGAGACACTAATTGAACAATAATAATTATAGGATCATAATTACCCGTTTTCGTCCCTGTTTCTTTTCTCTACGTAGCTCCTTCTGTTCGTCGCGTGTTTTGCCTTTGCTGGAACGTTCTTTTTTATCAAGAACAACTTCCGCACGCCTTCCTTCCTGCTGAATAAAAAAATTTTTTAAAGAAGAAGAAAAAACAATGCAACTATAGATGTGAACTTATTGCAGACTACATACTTTCGGAGTATTTTCCACTTTTCTTCTTTTTACATCTGAAACTGAATGTATACAGATAATTATATTATATAAAAAAAGCAACTATATAAGATGTTCTACAAAAATTCACTATTTCTTATATTATTTTCTCTTATAAATTATAAATATAAATAAACAATGTAATATGCAGTAAACACCAATAGTTCTAGACTTGACTTCTTGATGGCTCGAGAACTCTAAAAATTCGCCCATATGCCAACAATTTGATTGTTATAGTATTTATAACACTAACCTCTTTCGGGACCTTCTTGCGTAGGTCCTGAACCAGCGCTACTATTTGACACACTGGAAAGATCTCGGTCTAAATTATCTCCGCTACTGCTATAATAATGCTCTTCCTAAACAAACATGTAAACACCACTCATTTGTATGTGCAAAATTAATTAAATTATTTTAAATTACAAAAGAAAATTTGTGCAGTATTATCAATAGGCGAAACAAATCAAAGAAATTATTAAAATACTTTATTTCCAAAAATATGAATCGTGAATAATAAATTTTGGCATGTGACGCACTTTGATGTCAAATTGAAAGTTTTCTCTAGTGTTAATGAAAAATTACCTTATAGTACTTGCGATCCTTTTTATCGTCATCATCTTTCACCTCTTCCTTCTTCATGTATTTCTCTTTTGCGTCTGTAACATCCTTATTATCATCTTTCTTTCTCAATTTCTCGGAATTTTCCCTGAAACAAAAACATTGGCAGTGCTAATTAATATATCGCACAAATGACTAAAAACAATAAAAAAAAGTTTACAACTTGTTTTATTTGCAAGTTCAATAAATATCGTAGAAAAAGGAAAAAATTTTTTAAAGTAATAGAAGTTTCAGTATGTAACGTAACAGATCTGGATTTTATCAGTACAAATTGACTTACTGATGAGTTTGATTGGATGAACTTCGTTTTTCTCGCTGTTCCTTGTTCTCTTTTTCTGGCCGTGTGTCCCCGTTGTTAACTTCTTTTGCCGCTACTCCATTGCTAACTTTCTCATTCGTATCGCTATTCGTAGTATCTTGTACCTTTCCAGTCTGCGTGAGCGAATATAATTAGTAACTCTGAATATTTTTATAATGCAAAAAAATAATTGGTATCCAACAAAAATATATTAAACGTTAACCTTGTCGCCCACGTGATGAAAATCTGATTCACGTATCATACTAGGTGTTTTAGCTTTCAGTTGTCCACTGTACGACGTAGCTAGAACATGCAAATCCTGACGCTGACCGCGCTCCTCTTCTCTCACTTTTTCCACTTTCCGTTCGAGAATTTGAGAAAGTTTCGCCAAAACAGGAAAATGTGGCAATATCTTGATCAATATTATCAAAGAATTTCTTATTTGAACGTAATCTTTAGAATCTAGACACACTACAATGGCCTGTTAAATAAAGAAAAGATAAATAAATCAACTATGACTATATTTTCTTATGTTCAAAAGTCTGTGTATCGAAATTGCGCGAGTATCCCACCTTCGTGATCTTGTAATGCCACTTGTGACATACATGTCTGTAATTTTCAAATCCGACCATATCGTTTGCTTCGGAAAATTGATTGCTAACACGGAATTTGGTCACAAATCCTGGATAATTGCTGCATTCCTATATATCATACAAAATGTTTGTTATCACTAATTGCCAAATTAGATATTCAACTTCACGACTAGATACACACCATCATGCATACATATATAAAAAATTTGTACATTAGAAGCATAAATTATCAGATTAAATATTTCATATTGTACACATTTTTTGCTCCGACCAAAAAAATACATATTAACGAGCAGCTGTTACCTTATCAAATATGGCTTTTTCGGAATGCCATCTCATCACAGTTTCCAGCATGGCGCACAAAAATCTGCCATATCGATTTGCTTCGTTCTCTGTGCACGAGGTGACTGAATATGTAATATCACAGAAAAGCTAAAAGAACAAATCATACAAGTAATAAGATGATTCGTCAAAACACCAGTCCGATTTTGTTCTATAATATAACAACGAAAAAGATTAGCCTTACACGATCGTAGCAAAGCAGAGTTGAAAAATTTGCAGTCTTTAGTGAGTGAATGGTATGTACAAATTTCGCGCAATACATCGCGTCTACAGTTGTGAATGTACATCGCGGGAATAGGCACAACTGCAGAAATTGCGTTATCGTCTCGTTCTTCGCAGATTTGGCGCTTCGCGATAAAAACCATGTATCTTTCTCTTGCCTATAAGTCAGTAAAAATTACACAATTGTCAGAAAAACTAAATAGGATTTGTAATTTTACAAGAAATTTCAGAGCGTGTGAGATACCTTACCTCAAGTACGCAAAGACCTTCTCGACGTGTTCCTCTTGCTTCTTCTTTTCGTCTTGCAACTTCTCAATGAGAGTGGTATACCTTTCTTGTTCCTTTTTGCCCTTACTTACAGTCTAAAAAAAAACAAAAGATCAATATTAAACTCAGTTAAAAATAAAGAAAAAAAACGAAACAATCCTATTTGTGCGATATCGCGTACCATGTCTTTGGAATCAGCACTTTGCGCCGCGAGCTGTTTTATCTTGCTAATTTCTCTTTGATAGCTTTCCACCGGCACGTACAAGTCGTACATTGACAGAGACCAAAATGTAACTAAAAATTGCGGTGAAATATCCTCCCATACTTTCAGAGGATGTAAAGGTCTAACGGATTGAGCGACAGGTGCCATAACAGTTTGCGCAGCTTCCGCGTATTTTAATTGCTTCATGGCTGTAGACATCTTCTTGTAATTTGGATCAGCTTTACGAAGAGCATCGTATTTTATCTTCAAGAGAAAAATAAGATCAACTTATTTAAAATATAGACTATTCAAGTCATTATTTACAGTAATAGAACTCGTTGACATTAAAGCTAGTAGTATTGCTCAAGAAAATAATTTGCTTACATTTATAGCGTGTGCAAACATTGGCCTTGCTAGGAAAAATGCAACATCCGCGTGTATGTGATTGTCCTGAAGCATAGAATGAATCGATGGCAATCGTTCCACGTACTCGTCCACTGTCATAGTCGAGCCCAAGAATGTTCCAAATTGCACCAGTGTATCTTGACACTGATCGTATAACTTGCCTATTGATTATTAAAAAAAAAATCAAATTGTAATACAAAAAGTAATACTTGTACGGGAAAGGAATAACATTTTTTTATCTTTTATTTCCACAATGTAATTAACATACGTACCAACGAGTTTTAGATGAGATTTGTCTGTTTCTCTGTAAACGACGCAATGTTTCTGTTGCGCCATTAATAAACACAGAGCAACCGCGAGATCTTGTTCAGCAAGAGCTTCCTTCAAACGCTGAGAAGACTTCTTTGTGTTGCGTACTTGACTGAAGTAACCGGCCTTTGAGAAGCAGTTTTTCCATGTTAGTTAAAACCACTCACACGAATATCAAAACATATGAAATCACCAATCTTAAAATTTACCTCATTTTTTAATAGATCGCCTCCCGCCATTGCGTCCAATTGATCACACGTCATTTCCTCGGCTGCTTCAATACCAGCCATTTTTTGTACTATTTCTTTCAATATCAATAGATCTAGGCTGAAAAGACAAAAAGTATAAAACCAATATATTGGCAGAGCAGTTAGTGTTGCAATATTTCACTTCAGCGGGAGAAGAGACGTACCTCTTTTGAGCTTTGAGTTGATTTGCTACATACTGCAACAACCCTGTTAATTCGATGTTATATTTTTTAAATATTGCGCCGCAAAACGAAGCCAAAGACTGCAACCACAAGGATATGCTGGTGCCATCATGTTTAAATCTATCCCTGTCAGCACCCGCCAATGCTTCTACAAGGCAATATCCTAACACGTCATACGAAACATTTGTCAAGTACTTCAAGGAATCCACTACAGGTCCTGTAATATGTTTAATATGACGTACACATATAGACGTATGTTGCAGAATTATTACAAGACAGTTCGTTACAAGAGAGAAAGCGCACGCGCTCGATATGTACCTATGAGATTGTCGTACAACTGAATCTGTATTAGAACGTAATCAAATAAAACACCGGGCGACGAATGAGTTAGTTTGCCTATCGATCGGCCAACCGGTTTGATCGTCTCCTTGCTTACTCGTTTCATAATCGATTTGATCTTCTTCTGAGCATCCGCGCGTTTTCGTAACAGAGCGGCATGCTGTAATGGCGTGTCGTTCTTCCATCGCGCGTACAAACAGTAACGGTTCTGATAGGGATAGTACTTGAGAATGTTCCACAGTTCCTCGGCGACGCAGCAGTTGCAATCCATGAAGGAGAGCGAGGGCAGCAAAGCAACGTCAAGAATTGTCAACACATCGTAATACAGATTGGAATCCTTGTTGATCGGTTGCTTGCTGGCATCAACCGGGCAATGCTTGATGGCAGCGTAACACAATCTCATCACTTTGTACATTAGAATAGGATCGTGATGCAAATTCGGTCCGAGCACAATTAACATCGGCAACAAACGATCATGAATGTCGTTCAACTCGTATACCGATGGTGGCGCGAGAAAGCTTTTCAAAGGAGGCACTTTGCGACCCGGCAATTTTGGCGAAAAGATGCAATATCTGGAAGAATTCAAGAGATTTGCGATGTAATATGGAGTTGATTAAAGTAAAAGTAGAGCAATGTTTTTTTTTTTTTCTACAATCTTTGTACATCTATAACACAATTTTTACACGTTTCCATATACATGTATAAATCTGTATCATGTATAAATGCGACTTACCTTAAGATAAATGCTATGTAAAAGATATTATAAAAATATTATATTAATGACTTACTTTTTATATGCTGGTTCAATGAGAGATTGAATCATTTTACACAATGCTAAAGCTATGGGACGTTGATCCGCAAGACAGTAGTCTGGCAAGCGATTAAATAAATTTTGTGCCACCTCCCAAGCTCCGATTTCCAGGAGAGCTTCGCATAATCCAAATTTTTGATTGCTTGCATATTTATCCTTTAAACCGAAAGAGAAATTATGCACACAATGTACAAAACTATTACCTGATTACATATGTATACACGTACAATAATTAATATAGTAAGAATATTATTTTATTATATATACAATTAATTATATAATTATCACAGGTAACCAAATAAAATTTAAAGTCAACCGCGTTTCTTATTAGAAATTAGTTCATTTTTTTATCACGAACTTTAACGATTTTCATTATTTTGTTAATTTGTATTAAAATTAAATTAATAAAGTATTTATTTGC
This sequence comes from Pseudomyrmex pallidus, assembly GCA_014825455.1. Taxonomy (NCBI): domain Eukaryota; kingdom Metazoa; phylum Arthropoda; class Insecta; order Hymenoptera; family Formicidae; genus Pseudomyrmex; species Pseudomyrmex pallidus. The sequence goes on along the minus strand of QVNV01006971.1, from coordinate 12,827 downwards.
TACTTGTGCAATTTCCTTCTCTTCGGCAACGTCTTCCTTGTCCTTCGTTGAGATCACACTTAATTTTCGCACATATTCCTTGGCTAGCTTCATTGCCTGTTCATGATCTGATATGATTGTTTTATCATCCGGCACAAGCCAAGGTAATATATCGTCCAATTTAATCACACCATGCTGCAGCATGAGTGCGGTAACTTTTTGCAGTGAAAACGGAGTGGCGTTGATGGTGGAGCAATACTTGAATCCCAACACCTCGCAGAGTACCTGCTGATCGCTCATGTATGAACGTATTAAGGGAATAAATAAAGCATCGTCTTGTGGCCGATTTTCAAATGTTTCTAACAAAATATCGAGTACTCTGTTAGGGTCAAGATTGAAATAACCTGCAAACACAACAGCATCTTTCACTTAAATTTTTTTGCTAACAAATTTTTTTGCAGATTTTATTTTGATAAAGTTGTGCAAAATTTTCGAACTTGATAAAAATCGCAAGAAAAAACAATTCTTCATACCAATGAGAGATTTAACTATTTCCAATGTAGAAGCGACTTCAGTATCTGGTCTTTCCTGATTTAATTCTACAATAAGTTTGGAGTAACCTTCACTCTCTTCGCGAAATAAATTAAATTTTCTCTGCTTGTAACTGTAAGAAAATGGATTATAGTTTTAAAAATCCACTTCAAAAATAAATTCTTGTACATATCGACAAGAGAAATACTTACTATAATTTTGTCTTTACTTTTATAAACTTTGTTTGGAAATTTTTGTTTTTCAAAGTACCTACATCTTGCAAAGTTTCAATCTCTAACCGTTCTTTCAATATCCTATCAGTTAAAAACTGTGAAATGCAAAAGAGACAAACACAAATTATAATTTACAATAATTAAATAAAGTTTCTTAGCAATTTTATTTTTAATAAACTGTGTTCTCTGGCAAATTAGTTTCTTGAAGATATAAAAGGTACATATGCACATATACTTATGTTTACCTTTTCAGATTCTTTCACAATGTGATAAAAGTTGTTTCTTTCTTCATTCTGCGCTTCTACATCAATTAAAGTAAATATGTCTACTATTGTTGATGGTATTGCACCACCCAAGTTCTATAAATAAATTATTTGTGTTACTATTCTTTCAGAAATTTTGTTTACCTTTGATGACGTTTGCATAAAACTTCAGACAATAAGAAAGAACTTTTGCCATACCGTAAGTTCACCTAATGTCTGAACCACACTGTCCTTCTTTATGTTCCCATGGACCCCATTTGATATTAATTCGTATAACCCTCGTCTCCATTCTGTAAACAAAATTGATAGAAAAGATTACATACAATATGTTAAAAGAGAGTAATCTTACAAAAAAGTGTAAAACAACTGTAAGACAGAAATGCGAAATAAGTATGTCCGCTTTGAGTACTCAAGATAATTTAAGTGTCGATCTTTATTCTACAATTGATGAAAGAAAAAAATGAAGCAAAGGCATGTACCTAATGTACATTAATTGTATCAATTTCTTCTTTTTTATATAATTTTACATCAGAATAATAAAGAACAAATCTTCATTTCACTATTCAAATGTATGCACGTGTAAATATGTACATGTTTCAATCTAGATGCATCCTACATACACACACGCACATACATTAACACATATATACGCACACGCTCACGCATGTGCATACACACAAAATTACTAATTATCACATAAAAAGAATTGTGAATAAAGAAGACAAGCTGCGTATTAAACCGAGGCACATGATCGCGTATCCATTTTCAGTGAAAGAGAGAGAGAAAAAAAATTGAGATTGCAAAGCGTGAACGGGACTTGGGCGCGCGCGAACAGAAATATACTCGTGGTCAATCATTACCTGACGTGTTGCCTTCCTTAAATTTGTGCTTGATTAGCTTGAGGCTGCAAACAGTCGTGAATTGACAAATTAAGTCTTCAGTAGAGCGAGTTTAACAGGAGTAGATAAGTGTTTTCGCGACCAGCAAATGCACCGTGTCGATTTGCGTCGACCAGGCGACGCGCTTTTTAACAACACCACTTACAAATCGTTTCTTCCATGCTTATCCCATGTCTTCCACAATTCTGTATGCCATACTTTGCTGGCCATATCTAGCGCTCCGTTAAAAAAAGGGTTGGCGAGCGTTTTTGATTTGGTAAATTAAAAATCAACTTGACATCGCAGGTTAACCAGAGAGAGACTACGTATCACCTCGGCTTGCTGAGCTTGCTACTTGTGATGAAGCGAGCAACGAACGAACGCGTTCTCAAACTGTTCCAACGATAGTTGGAACTAAAAAGCTTGTGTCCACACGCCGGAAATCGGAGCGAAAGAATTGCTGCTCGCACAACTCGCATCGATTCGAACGATCGAACTGACCAACGGCAATTGGCCCGTTTCATGTGAATCAACTCGTCGAATAGAGGTCGCGTTGACATAAAACTATGCTAGACGCTCATTGGTCCATATAGTCCTATGCTATGCATATGCACTCTATGTCATTTTGTGTATTATAGGCCTATAAAGAGAAGGAAAGATTTCTGTATTCTGATTGGGTCACACGTTACAATAAGTGATTTTGGAACGCGAGTTAACGCAGGCACGTCCTCTTGCGAAGCCTCGCGTTAACGATTCGAGAGATCGATCGAGTTTTTCGGAGAAGTTTTGGTGGTCCTCTCGGACTCGGAGATCCGAACATTCCGAACGAAATAGGAGATTGGTCCGAACTCTGTTTCGTCTTCCTCTTAATCACTCTTAATGAAACAAACATATGATAACGAAAATGTAAACAACAATATTCCCGATAATATAATCTCGATCTCTTTCCAGAGAAGAAAAATGCTCGACATTGATCATTTAATCTCAAAATTCGTAAACAATACTGACATAGATACGGTATCTTCACCGAGATTTGATTTGTCGGAAAGAAATAAAAGATTGATCCGACACTCGCTGCTTTCAGTGACATAATTAATTTCGCTGACAAAATGACACTTGAACGTATCTTGCTCATCGCGTCGCTGATATTTTACGTGTCGGCTGAATCGTACTACGTGTTAACGAGAAAAGAAACGGACACGTTTATATCATTTTCAAAAGAAGCACCCAAGTATGTTCCGACCTGGTCTAGTCTGGACAATCGACCCCTTCCGTCCTGGTACGATGCAGCAAAATTTGGAATTTTTATTCATTGGGGTGTATTCAGCGTGCCCAGCTTTGGCTCTGAATGGTTTTGGAACAATTGGAAAGGTTGTTGTTCAATAATTTTATGCTTCACTAATTTTTTTATGCAAACAGAAGAAGTTAAATAGTGTTTAAAAATTTTTTGCAGAAGAAACTGCAAGCACAAAATATCGTGATTTTATGAAACAAAGATATCCTCCAAACTTTAGCTACCAAGAATTTGGACCTGACTTTACTGCCGAGTTCTTCAATGCATCTCAGTGGGCTGAATTATTTCAAGCGTCAGGTGCAAAATATATAGTACTGACAAGTAAACATCATGAAGGATATACATTGTGGCCGTCAAAATATTCATTCAGTTGGAATTCTGTGGATGTTGGACCTCACAAGGATCTTGTTGGTAATATATGCAATATAACAAGAGAAGACCTGTATGTTCAGTATGATAAATATGTCACAATTTGTTTTTTTCTTTTTATTCAAACAGGTGAACTTGCACAAGCAATTCGAAGCGAAACAAATATAAAGTTTGGTCTGTATCATTCCATGTATGAGTGGTACAATCCTCTCTATTTAACAGACAAAAGAAACAACTTTTCATCTGATATATTTGTTACTCAGAAAATAATACCCGAGTTACATGAATTGATAGAAACATACAAACCAGAAGTGATCTGGTCGGACGGAGACTGGGAAGCAACAGATACTTATTGGAAATCTAAGGAGTTTTTAGCATGGCTGTATAACGAGAGTCCGGTGAAAGACACAGTGGTGGTAAACGATAGATGGGGCAGTAACATGCCGTGCCATCATGGTGGTTTCTACACATGTACTGATCGTTTTAATCCTGGTAAATTGTTTTTTTTTTTAAGATTACATAAATTTTAATCGCGTGACAAGAAAAGGAGAAAGAGAACATATGTTGCATGTAGAATTGAATAAGTTCTTAAATAGATCAAGTTTCGCGTTTTAGGTGTACTTCTGTCACACAAATGGGAAAATTGTATGACTATCGATAGGAAATCTTGGGGATTCCGTAGAAATGCTGTCTTATCGGAATATTTCACATTAGCGGAATTAATCAAGGAATTAGTAACTACCGTAAGCTGCGGCGGTAACTTGTTGATGAACGTAGGACCGACAAAAGATGGTATTATTGCACCGATATTTGAAGAAAGATTACGTGGGATGGGTAATCACACATTTGTATCTTATCATTTTTTTAATTACTGATTAATTCGATAATGATAAGTATTGATTTTTGCTTTATCTTGATAACGATACAAATAAAAAATAAATCTTTAGGTGCTTGGCTATCAGTTAACGGAGAAGCTATTTATGAAAGTAAACCTTGGAAAACACAAAATGATACTTTAACAGGAACTGTCTGGTACACGCAAAGCAAAGATGAAAAACAGTTGTATGCCTCAATTCTAGAATGGCCAGATGATAACATCCTGGTATTGGGCTCGGTTAAAATCCCAACGAAGTCGATACATTTACTTGGCCATTCGTCATTAATTTCTGTAAGTTCTTTTTATAGTGTTTTTAATTTACACACACAAAAAGATTTTGATAAAATAAATGAATTTTATGTATTTATATATGTAAATTTCAGTGGAAACAATCCGATGATAGATTGGTAATATTTTTACCCATCGAGGCACACAAAGGTCGGCCGGCTTGGGTGCTTAAAATTGAATAGTGATTTTATAAAATGTTATTTTTGTATATTATATCATAAAATGCTTTTTATGCATGTACATAGATTACAAAATATATATATATATATGTATATATTATGTATTGTTTTGGAAATGTATGTAAATATCTTTTTATATTAACAACAGCAAATGCGTTTTTGATATCGTCGTGATATCGATCAACTCGGGTGATATCGAAGCATTACAATTGTCCGACTTCGTACAGATAAGCTCCAAGCAGTTTGGTCTGCAAACATTGATAGAGTGAGTTACATACCGATTATTTTGCACGAGAAATATACAATTCAAAATATCTGAACGACTATAAGTTCATGTTTTGTACTTACTCCTTGGATATAGTTGTGCACGTTCAACTTTTCATTTTGAGAGTGCGCGCCGTCGTCGCCCTGTCCGACCGGCAAGAGCAATACGTTCTTACCAGTAATTTCCTGGAAAGTCAAAGTAACCGGGATTGATCCGCCTTCGCGACACAGATCAGGTTCCACCTTGTAGACGTGCTTTGTGGCTTTTCGCCCAGCCATATAATGCGGATGATCGGGATTCTCGGACCACGGCTTGCCACCGTGGTACATGCTCACGTTCATGATATTCACACTGCCTCTCTCCCGCCATTTCTTGTTAACGTACGCGATCACCTTCTCAGTCGTCTCGTCCGGAGTCATGTCAGGCACTATTCTGATCGAAAACTTGCCGATAACTTTTCGCGGAATTACCGTTTTTGCTCCAGGTTCGCTGAAAGCACCTTCTATCCCGTGAAGAGACAAAACAGGATGCCTCCACCGATGCATTAATAGCTGAATCTGTGAAGATCCACATAAATCAGAATATTAATGTGTGCCAATGTTATGTTTTCTGCAATTATTTATAATAACAGATAGAAAAATGGATATACCTTGTCTTCTTTATGCGCTAGCTTCTCAGTTCCGACTGTTGTCCTGAATTCATCAACGTCAAAATCTATATCTTTGTAGGTGGCCAATTCAGCTTCTGTCATTTTTGCCACACAGTCATAGATGCCGTCTATCAAAATACGACCGTTGACATCGACCAAACTATTCATTAAGTAAATAAGATCTGGCATGGCTTCGTATACACAGCCGCCAAAAACACCGCTATGCAAGTCCTTGGCAGCGCAAGTAACTTCTATCATGAAGTAGCAGATTCCTCGTAAACCATAAGTGATACACGGGGTTTTAGTACCCAACCAATAATTGTCAGATATGCAGACATAGTCCACATCCTTCAGAAAGCTGTCTTTCCTCTTCCAAAGAAGTTCATCCAAACCTTCACTACCACTCTCTTCCATTCCTTCGAAGACAAACTGTTATGAAATAAAGTTAGTTAATGATACAGTAATTATTACAGTAAGTAACATCAAGTCAAAAAGCATTTATTATTAGAAAAATACCTTGATATTAACAGGAATATCAATTTTAAGTGCTTTGTAAGCCTGTAATGTGTGTAGCCAACAAAGAACCGGTCCCTTATCATCAGTACTGCCTCGTCCATAGAGCTTTCCATCTTTTTCAGTAAGAGTGAATGGATCGGTATCCCAGCCGTCTTCTTTCAATGCAGGCTGCACATCCAGATGTCCATATACAAGTACAGTTTTCTTCTTTGGATCAGATCCAAGGATTCCAAGCAACGCAGGAGGAAGAGGAATTTCACTGTTGTCAGGGAGAGTTTGGCTACCTATATCAACCAATTCTGTAGTTGCACCAAGATTTTTCAACTTTGTGTCCGCCCATTTCATCATTTTCACTATCTCTGTTCTTTGATCCGGCCATGCTGATACAGATTTAATAGCTACTGCTTCTTCCAAGTTCTTTATATATTCTCGCTTATGTTCATCTATATATCTAGAAAACAATGAAAAATATCAATCAAGACTAAAAATACAATTAAAAAAAAATAATTATTTAAATATAAACAATAAGCAAATATATATTTGTAAATATAAAATTACATATTTCCAAAAAGATCTTACTTAAATAATGTTTCCAATGCCGGTGGCAATGCCATTGTTGTTTGAACAATAAAAATTTTTTGAAAGTAAAGCTGCAATTGAGTTGCACTGAGGCAAGTCTGTTATACTAGAATACTGATAAGAAAATCTGCACTCGCTGCAAGATAAATAACTTTTTGATAACAGTAATGTCAACTTGGTATTTAATTTCTCAGTGAATCATTCCTCATCTCTATCTTACTCATAAATTGCCTGCAATTTACACAATTTATCACAATCACAAATTACAGACGCGTGTATATACTTATTGTCTATTTTATTATTACTTAAGATATATGTTACTTTGTTAAGTACAGCGGCCAACAATAATTCGCGGCACGGGGGTTCAAAAGCAAAGGGAGTGGCTTCCCCTCCAGCTGTACTAATAATGACTTGAATAATTCTACATAACCAGATAAAATTCCCACTTTAAGCTCATATCAGATAACATTGGGATCGAGATTTGATCAGAATTGGACCAATTGGAGCGAAATCTACTAAAATTGCGATCAGTTCACTTTGTTCCGATTGGTTAAATTCGAGTACACTTCGTGATCTATGATACGTGCTTTATTGCACTTAACACATAAGGTCCGTTCTATGTTTGCGTCTTGCGGTTAATGTAGAATGGGCAAAGCTTAATGCGCGCATGCGGCGTGTCTTTCAATTGACGTGCCGTGACGTGGCTCGAGTGAGGCATGTAACAGAGAGAGTTTTGTAATTTTTTTTAACATAATTTTGTGTAATTTTGTTTAGTTCGTAATGTTATAACGTAAAGTACCAATGATATAATCGCATCAACGTTCATAATACTTATCTAGGCTGGTTAATGGTTTCTTGTGTGAGAGCGATCTCTTGGGTGGGTATAGAAATTTGTGTGAACAATCTATTTCTACTGTGTGTGCTTGTTCTCTTAAATCTGATTTACCGTTTATATCTTATAAGTAATTCAGTATTGTAAATTTTGAGATTATGTGAAACAAGAGAAAAACATATATATACATATCGCACATAGTTGGAAGAAAGAGTGTACTATTTCACATATTGTAAAATAAATTATATTTGTGTCACATACATAGCATTATGACAACATACGAGGAGTTTATTCAACAAAATGAAGATCGCGACGGTGTGCGTTTTACCTGGAACGTTTGGCCCTCTTCGCGTATCGATGCTACCAGATTGGTCGTACCTCTGGGTACTCTGTACCAACCAATTAAGGAACGAGCAGATTTGCCACCAATTCAATATAATCCAGTTTTATGTACAAGATCCACTTGCAGAGCTATTCTAAATCCATTATGTCAAGTCGATTATCGTGCAAAACTCTGGGTCTGCAATTTCTGCTTTCAGAGGAATCCTGTAAGAAAAACATTTTTATGTGAAATTCTAAGAATATGCAATGTAAGTGCAAAGTATACATGTATTTGTTACTCTTTTTAGTTTCCACCACAATATGCTGCAATTTCAGAACAATATCAACCAGCAGAACTCATCCCAATGTTCTCAACAATTGAATATACAATAACGGTAAGGTGATTGTAAATAAAAAGACTTACATGTTTATTCTGTTCTATATACATGTCATTGATGTTTTATATGTTGAATATATTATTATAAATATACAACACAATGTTATTATTATGTTTAGCGTGCTCAGTGTTTACCTCCAATATTTTTACTTGTTGTGGATACATGTTTGGATGATGAGGAATTGGGAGCACTTAAAGATTCCTTGCAAATGTCATTATCTTTACTTCCACCTAATGCTCTTATTGGTCTTATCACATTTGGCAGAATGGTTCAAGTTCATGAATTAGGATGTGATGGTTGTAGTAAAAGTTATGTGTTTCGTGGCACAAAAGATTTGCAACCGAAACAAGTTCAAGATATGTTAGGTAAGAGTTAAATTTTCAATTATTGCTACTTATATCCCATTTTGTCTTCTATCCATTTTGTCTTTTGTTATATTTGATAGGTGTGGGTAGACCAATACCAGGTCAAGCTCCAAATCAGTCAAGAGGACCTGTTGCACAATCATTGCCACCTGCTAATCGCTTTCTACAACCAGTTCACAAGTGTGATATGAGTTTAACTGATCTTTTGGGAGAGTTACAACGTGATCCATGGCCTGTTGGGCCAGGAAAACGACCATTACGATCTACAGGTGTGGCATTGGCGGTTGCCACAGGTCTTTTGGAAGCTAGTTACGCGAATACTGGCGCTAGAATTATGCTATTTGTTGGTGGACCATGTTCTCAAGGACCTGGCCAAGTTGTAACTGATGACTTAAAGCAGCCAATTAGATCCCATCATGATATTCAAAAGGACAATGCTAAACATATGAAAAAGGCAACCAAACATTACGACGCACTTGCGTCGCGCGCTGCAACCAATGGTCATATAATAGATATTTATTCTTGTGCTCTTGATCAAACTGGTTTGTTAGAAATGCGGCAATGTTGCAATTCTACTGGCGGTCATATGGTAATGGGAGATTCGTTCAATTCTTCTTTATTCAAACAAACCTTCCAACGAGTGTTTGCAAAGGATGCTAAGGGTGACTTGAAAATGGCGTTCAACGCTACCTTAGAAGTAAAGACGTCGCGTGAAATTAAAGTTTCTGGAGCAATTGGACCGTGCGTGTCCTTAGGAGTGAAAGGATCTAGCGTAGGAGAGCAAGAGGTCGGTTTAGGTGGAACTTGCCAGTGGAAGTTTTGTTCACTGACGCCATCTACAACAACAGCGTTATTCTTCGAAGTAGTAAATCAACATACAGCACCAATCCCACAAGGTGGAAGAGGTTGCATTCAATTTATTACTCAATATCAACATAGCAGTGGGCAGAAAAGAATCAGAGTTACCACAGTTGCGAGAAAGTAAATTAGTTTTGTCACTTATTTATATAGAAATGTGTGTGTGTACTATGTACATCGTAGTTACTGTATAGTTAAATATCTTTTATTATAGCTGGGCAGATGCGTCATCTTTGCATCACATAAGTGCCGGATTTGATCAGGAAGCAGCGGCTGTTCTCATGTCACGTTTAGCTGTATTCAGGGCAGAAAATGATGATGGTCCAGATGTTTTGAGATGGGTTGACCGTATGCTTATTAGACTTGTTAGTATTTCTGTCGATGAAATACGTAAAATTGTACGCTTATTGTTCTTCACATGCATTGATCTATGATAAAATCTTATTTTTGCAGTGTCAGAAGTTCGGAGAGTATGGAAAAGATGATCCGAATAGTTTTAGATTGGCAGAAAACTTCTCTTTATACCCGCAATTTATGTATCACTTGCGTAGGTCACAATTCTTACAAGTATTTAATAATTCGCCGGATGAAACTAGTTTTTATAGGTAAAAGCTTTTAGCTTTTGTCTCTACTTTTTCGATTATAAGAAATTTATATGTTTAATACTGTTTGATTTTTGTTTTTTTAGACATATGCTTATGCGTGAGGATTTAACGAATTCTCTGATAATGGTCCAACCAATCTTATACAGTTACGGATTTGACGGTCCTCCAGAGCCTGTATTGTTAGATACTTCGTCTATTCACCCTGAAAAAATTTTATTAATGGATACGTTCTTCCAAATTCTCATATATCACGGAGAGGTATATTAGAATCCAATAATGCTGTAACATAAACTTGCACTTTGAAATTCTACTTAAGGCGCAACTTCATGTTAGTAAAGGATTGTTGCATTCTACTCATTGTCAGTGTGAATATAAAAATGTCTGCGTGAACTGAGAGAAATGTTGATTTTGCTACTAATTTTTTAATTTCACTTTACAATCCAACATGTGTGTTTTGTAGAAAATTGCGCAGTGGCGACAGTTGAAGTATCAAGAGCGACCAGAATACGAAAACTTCCGACAGTTATTAGCAGCACCTGTCGATGATGCAGCTGAAATATTAGGTGGTAGATTCCCAGCACCTCGATATATCGATACGGAACACGACGGTTCTCAAGCTAGATTTTTATTAAATAAAGTGAACCCAAGTCAAACTCATAACAATATGTATGCTTATGGTGGGGTAAGTATATGGTCAGAAATGTTGTCTGTTACATTTAATAAGATTAATATAAAGAAATATTGCCAAAAATATCAAAGATTACGAAATTACAAAAGGACTTACTTGTATTTTGTTTTGCTAAATTTTTTTACTATTTAAAAGATAATGATTGAAGAATCTAAATGAGAGAGACAATTCATGTAAGTCACATTTCATCTGTAACTAATATGTTTTTTTTATGTCATCTTGATCCTGTGAAACTAGGGGATGCCGATATCCAATGGGGTGTGTTATATTTTTTCTTTTTTTCTTCTTTTTGCTTACGCTTTTGGTTTGGTTATCAGATTTTTTAGATTAAATATTATTACTCAAAATTCAACAATTGTGGTCATTTTAAAATCACAATTAGTGATTTTTTTATTCCGTACATATACATATACACACTACATGTCTTCAGATAACTTACATACACACACACACACACACACACACACATTTCTAAATATGTTCAGCAATTAATATATCACTTAATATAATAATTTAATATAATAAATAAAAATTTCTTAAAAGCTATATATAAATATATACTTTTAAGCCTGTTGGTGGCGGGTTGTCGTTAAAAACATTTATTTCTCTCTCTATATAAGAAAAAAGCTACTTTATAATTGAAAAGTTTTTTACTTGTTTGTCTTTTAACACATTAGTTTAGAATTAAAAAAATTAAAATGCCATTTAAATATTCTTAAACATCTGATCAAACTATATAGTAGATTTTTTTTTAATATAAAAAGTTGGTCCAAAAATTTAAAAAGTAAAATAACTTTTCTTCTATAAAAGATAAAAACAACTTTTCTTCTAACTCAAAAATATTAAAAGCTATTGTTATTTCTATATAACTGTAATTACTTATAATTATATAAAATATAATTATCGTATACATTGTTGAAATTAAGCATAACATTAAATAAAATATGTTGTTTGTTTTATCTAGGAAAATGGTGCACCGGTTCTGACAGATGATGTGAGTTTACAAGTGTTTATGGAGCATCTGAAGAAATTAGCTGTATCATCTACAGCATAAATTAACAAATATGTTATATTTATGTAATAATAATAATGTTAATAATAATAATAATAATAATAATACGAACAGAATAACGTAATATCCACTTATCACATGAAGAATGTATGTGCTTAAAAAGATTAAAATCAAGAAAAATATAATCTGTAGAATAAGTGAATAAGATTTTAATATGTAAATATGAGAATTGCCAATTATATTAAAATAAAAAATGGTAAAGGATTTTAATTAACGTAGAATGTCATCACACACACACATTTTCGTTGTTTTATTTATTATTCAAATATTAAGTGCTTGCACAAGTTTTTATGATATTAAAACCATTTTGTTTGGAAGTTTATGTGAGAGTATGAGTTTTTCGTGGCTATAACAATTGGAATTAAATATGTCCGGAACTGTCAGTCAATTCTGATCGAATATATGAGCAAGAATAACTAAAAAATTAAAAAGTAGTTTTAGTTTAAGAACTAATTTGTAAGAAAAACGATTACTGAGTCATTGCTACAGTCATCTAGTTGTGACTCTACAAACTTCTGCAAGCGCCTAATAACAATAATAAAAAAATAAAGTTTTTGGACTTGTAAACATAAATTTTGAAAATTTGTTAATAAAACAAACATGATACGCAACATATAATAGTTATAGATTATAATTATTCTTCCTTTCGTATAATTACATAATACAAATGTCCGATAAAACAAATTTATTATTTTTCTCGATGACAAAGTTCTTCTTTCATATATATATATATATATATATATATATATATATATATATATATATATATATATATATATAAAAAAAAA
>QVNV01006970.1:0-21347 GCA_014825455.1 Pseudomyrmex pallidus | reverse complement strand
AGATATTTGTGTTACGTTATCTGGACGTCCGTGCATGTCGAGCGTGACGTCTTATCGACGTCCATCGGACGGCAAATTGTTGTGTGGGACGGAGAAGTTCACATATTCGAGTTGTTTAGTTACTTCTCGCGTTTATCATTTATCTCGCGCGCGAACATCAATAGCAGACAGTTATTTTACATGGACCGAAGACGAAGAGGAAATTGCGGTACCAGAGGAACCGGTTCAGACAACCTCAACGCAATCTACAGGTCAGTGTCGTTGTGTCGTATTTACACATTTCTGTTATAAAACTTAACTTTTAACTTACTTAAAAGCTAATGATTTCTTTTTCTCATAGGTATCTTTACTAAGTTTTTCTTACTATTTTCTTGTTTTACAGGCTGAGAGATTGTTCACGCATAGGAAGTTTGCGGCACACCAAAGGAGCCAGTTATTTTAAAAAAAATTAGCTGAAAGCAACAATTTGTACATTGCATGCGTATATAGTGTCCGTCTATACATATTTCGCACTGATTTCCAATAGCGTAAATAAAGACAATCATACATACATTATAGCATGATTCTTTGTTGTACATAGTATGAATTCTTTATTCGCTATTTTTATATACCTTTACTGGTGATATATATATATATATATATATATATATATATATATATATATTATATATATAAATTTTTAATTTTTAATACTTGTTTTTATTGATGATATTTTTGCTCACTTATTTTTTATGTATATATTGACTATTTTTACATGTTATTGTATGAAGTTTTTTATCTTTCCATTTTTTAGGCTTTTAACTCTCTTAGATTTTTTTAACATTCTTTGTATTCTTTGAATGTTTTTGTTTTTTCGAAGAATTTTCTTTCGTGAATTTGTTTGTGAATTGTATGAAGTTTTCTTTAACTTTTCTTATATATTCTTTAATCATATTTCTGATATAAAACCCACTTTATATGAATATAAAATAATAAACTTATATTCGCGTAAATATGAAATCATATATTAGAAATATATATGTAAAGTACACTTAAAAACCAATAAAAAGGAAGGAAAGTAGGGATTCTTTAGAATAGGAATTAACTGAAGAAAACTCTTACACACACACACACATATAGGAAGAAAATATTGATAGGTAGGAAGAGTTGGGAATATCTATAAGGATTGATAATTAAGAGATAGATAAGACTATGTAGAAAATATGTAGGAATGAAAATTGTTCAGAGGAATTTTTATGTAATACTACTTATAATACTACATATACATAGCGTACGTACTGATAAACTGTTTGTGGACATGGCTACGTAGTTGCTAATGAGCACCACTGTGCAGTGTAGACATAGCGCTAGCAAACAGGGCAGAAAAGCGATAACATGCGGCCGTGACTGCTTTCAATCTTCTTTCTGATTCTAGTTATAGCACGATATATATATATTTTTAAGAAAAAATGGGTAAAGGGCGAACAAATAAACCAAGGAAGAACTTTGCCGATAAACGTCGTGAAAAGCAAAAGGTAACGTTATTAATTATTAAACAAGAAACTTTCCAATTTAATAAGAAGGTTATGTACATATAAAACTATTAGTTTATATACAATATAATAATACATGCTTTTAATGATTGCTGATAATACAAATCTAAAAAATATGTGATATAATTGATGTTTTTACAGAAAAAAGAATGGGATAAGAATACTCCACATAAAAGCTATGCAGACATCATAAGAGAAAATTCTGATTTTGAATTATACTATAAGACACAGAAAATAGTTCCAGAAGACAAGTGGAACATGTTTATCAGCACTTTGCAGACTAATCTTCCAGTTGCTTTTCGAATTACTGGCTCAAAAGCTGAAGCTAAAACATTATTAAAGATAATTAAAAGTGATTTCTTTAAGGAAATTTTAAATGCAAATTTGGATGATGATAAAGAAAAGTCTGAGACAAAATCTATATTACATAGCTTACCATTTTATCCAGAAGAACTGGCTTGGCAGTTGCAGTTAACTAGAAAAGATATTAGACGATCTGAAGCTTATTTCAAATTACATAACTTTCTTATTGCTGAAACTAACAACGGTAGTATCAGTAGACAAGAAGTAGTCAGCATGGTTCCTCCTTTAGTCCTGGATGTCAAACCTTGGCACAAGGTATTTATGTTTGATGGTATAAAAACTTTTATTTTTTAATATATACTAAAACTTGCAAATCTTTATCTTCAGGTTCTTGACATGTGTGCAGCACCAGGATCCAAAACAGCACAGCTTATAGAAATGATACATGCAGATGAGGGAAATGTTTTTCCAGGTAGTTAATATTAATAATAAATTGTGCAACTAAATATGTTGTTTTAATATATATTTATAAATTTTTATTGTAGAAGGTTTTGTAATAGCCAATGATCTTGATAATAATCGTTGCTACATGCTAGTACATCAAGCTAAAAGACTGAACAGCCCAAACATTCTTATTACTAATCATGATTCATCAGTCATGCCGAATTTTATATTCACAAAATCAGATAGTACAAAAGACACATTAAAGTAAGTAATTTATAATTTTTTAAATATTATATGATTATTATAAACTGTTTATTTCTGTAGGTTTGATAGGATACTTGCAGATGTTCCATGTAGTGGTGATGGTACTATGCGAAAGAATCCTGATATATGGTGCAAGTGGAGTCCTGTTAATGGCAATAATCTTCATGGGTATATATAATGTAATTTCTTAATACTTGTAGAGAATAATAAAGAATACTAATTGTATGTGACTTCTAAAGAATCCAGTACAGGATTGCAAAACGAGGCTTGGAATTGTTAGCAATTGGAGGGAGAATGGTATATTCCACATGTTCGTTAAATCCTATTGAGAATGAAGCTGTACTTCACAGGCTCCTTTGTGAGACTGGAGATTCAGTACAGTTAATTGACTGTAGAGATTTAGTACCAGGTTTGATATGTGATCCCGGTAAGTCTTAAAGTAATTTTTAATAAATAACAATATGTAAGAATAATGGTATATTCTGCAATTTCTTACACAGGTGTCACTCACTGGAAACCTGCATCTAAAAATTTACAATTTTATGATAACTGGAATGATGTGCCAGAACAATGGCAGACACAAGTACGACCAAAAATGTTTCCTCCGCAAGCGAATGAAGTGTCCAAATTTCATCTTGAACGTTGGTAAATATAAATTAATGAACGCAAATATATTTTGTATTTTGTAGTTTTACTTTTATTAATATCGTATAGTATGAGAATATTACCACATCATCAAGATACTGGAGGTTTCTTCGTGGCTGTGCTGGAAAAAGTAGCATCTCTTCCATGGGAAAGTGAACCTGGTACATTAAATAAGAATGAACAGAATTTAGGTGATAATGAAAACAAAGATAAACTCGGTCTTCAAGAAGAAAGTTTGCAAGATGTAAAATTATTAAAAAGCGGAAAAAGAACATTAGAAGAAGAAAAGAAATTACGAGAGCCACAAAAAAAACGAAGAAGGGATCTTGGTTATAGAGAAGATCCATTCGTTTTCTTTAAAGACGATACAGAAGATGTATGGCAGTCTATTAAGTAAGTTTCGAGTTTTTTCGGGTTTTTTTTTTAGAATAATTTGTCTCTTTTCTTAGTTTTTTAATACGCTTCCAGAAAGTTTTACGGTATATCTGAAGAGTTGGATCCGCGATGTCTATTAGTAAGATGTCATGAAGGAAAAAAGAAAAACATTTACTTCACATCACGGGCAATTCGTGATATAGTAATATCTAACGAAAATACAGTCAAAATGATTAATACTGGTGTTAAAACATTTGTACGATGCGACAATAAAAATATGAATTGCGCCTTTAGACTTGCTCAAGAAGGGATGCAAAGCATTGTTCGTTATATAAGTGATAAGAGAAAGCTTCAGATATCAAAAGAAGATTTAATAATGCTTTTACAAAATAACGATCCACACACACCACCTGAAATTGTAAAATTCAGTTCTGACACTCAGCAACATCTCAAAGATTTCGGTAAATATAATAATATTAATCTATTTTTTTGCTTTTCTTACACAACATATAAAATACACAAATATTATTTGAAAAATATATTTAATTCAAGCGATTGGAAGTTGTATTCTGTTATACAAAGAAGACAAAACTGACGATCCAAACCAGTTGAATCTCCAACTAGTAGGATGGAGAGGGACAATGTCGCTTAGAGCGTATGTGCCTACGTGCGACGCGATTCACTATTTACGGCTTTTAGGAGCAGATTGTTCTAAATTTGGTATGTTAAACATGAAAAGTATATTATTATATGAGAAATATGAATATATATTCATTTTAATATTATAGAGAAAAATAAATTCGAGGAAAATCGTGCAGCCGCATTAGTTGCATTAGAAGACGTTAATAACAGCGATTCTAAAACTGAAGATCCTACTAATGAAAAAGTAGTAATGGAAAACGACAATTGTGTGGACAAAGTAGACGATACTGATTGAAATGAATGAATTGTTTGTTATTAATGAATAACTTCTTTGATAATTAAGACTTGCCAACTTTCCTAATTTTTTACATGCGTTCTAAATGTGTATTACAATTAGGTGAAATATTTAAATTGCATGTTTTATTTAGCGGAAAATACATTCTTATGTGAGCACGATCGAGTGATAAACGATTGTTAATATCGGATTAATTTATCATTTAATGGTAAAGATTACATGTCATAAATAAGCTAAATAAAAAATATGATTTTATGTGTAGGACAAAAACTTCGAAAAAAAAAACGAACAGTAGAATGAAATGATTGTTTTTACTTTCCATTTTCTATGAAATAACATTTTTTGTTATAAAAACAATTATGTTACCATCGTTTGAGCGATAACTTCCATTCCCTGATACCGTATTTTTTTCAATTGTAGTGTGCACTATACAAATGTTTATAAATATGGCCGGATTTAAAAGAATTATTAATTCAGAAGTGACATATTTTTCTCGTAACATTTGATATCACTACATTTAATAATTGATGTAATCTCGCAGGATATTCCGAGTATCATGCGATAACGATAGAAAGAATGGAATCTGTTAACAACTCCTCGCTTTGACGTCGCGTCATGTCGTATTTTCCAACGATTTTATGAAATCCCTTGATATAAGCGTGTCTGACCGCTTCTTCTAAATTTTTAAATGCTAGAATTTCTAACTTGCGATGAAAAATTTCAGTTCAGTATGGATTACTACGAATAAAGGACGGGTTTTGCTATAAAAATCATTTAAATATAGATACAAACATGAAAAAGACTAGACAACCGTTAACACATTAACTGAAAAATAAATATATATAAAATCAAAATCTCTAAGACTCATCAAATTTCTCCATTTGTTTTGAAGTTGATGCCTGATGCTAATAATCTTTATTCGTCGGCGATGTTAATTTGCCGCTGAAATTTTGTGAGTTGGATGGCGATTTCGAACCTAAAATCATAAATTTTGCGCATTTATTTCGTAAACAATTTTTTCTATGTAAGATCTTTCATCAATAGTTATCATAAAAAGTTCTTTAAATCAAGTCGATCTTCTATTTAAAAAAAAACTGTATTAAGACTTACAGCTTTTTCCAAGTTTGCTTCGTGGATTATTTGCACATGGGTGATCGCCCATGAGATGTTCTCTCCACTTGTTTTGATTTACCAAAGCTAAACAGAGAGGACAGCGTTCATATCCTTCTATAGGTTCTAAAATACAAGAATTTGAATTTATTTCTTTTAATTCCTAGTATTGACAATTGCTGTAAGCATATATTCGCACATACTTGTGCATTTCTTGTCTTGTCTGTGATTCTCAAATGTACTTTCGTGTACCGCCTGTTTGCACGTATCACATTTTACGTAATTACTCCTCATATCGCATTCATCTGTAACAAATATCGATATAGTAGTTTAGTTAATTTATAAACTCATAAAGTTGTCACGTACTTACTTAACAAGTGTAGATTCAAATAAGAGATTTCTACAACTTGCTTGCATGCTTCGCACTTTGTTAACATAGGACAAGTTCTCCAGTAATGTATGTTTAGACCTTCCTCAGAATACACTTGACCCTTAGACAGGCAAAATATGCACATTCTGCTAGAAATGAGAAGACGTCACAAATATATTCCATGATTTTTGCGACTGACAAATTTTATTGATTCTATACACACTTATCTCCTTTATGATCGGTACTGTTCTCGGACGGAGATGTGATACTCGTTGAGCTTCCGGTACTCACGACTGGACTCGATCTCGAAGGTGACTTGGCTAAACTAGCTACATTATTTTCCGACGATTTAGTTCGCGTAGGCGTCGTTGTTGCTTTATTGCTGGCTTCAGCTTCCTTTTTCCTCTATAATCATTAATATTTTCCCATATAAAGTCAAGATTTCAATTTTATACATGTAGATAAAATACAAATTGCAAATATCACAACACATACTTGAAGATCGATCAGATCGAATTCGTGGAAGAGTTGACGATATAACAGGTTTCGTCGAGTTATATCATCGTCTGGTGGCAATTGCTTTCGCACTAATCTAGGATTGACCTTATAAACCAGCACGAGAATTCTTTCGGAGACCTTACGTACCGCTTCGGCCGGATGGTGCAGACCGGAAGAACCTAATTCGGATAACGTCCGACATGTCAGCCCGCTACAACAGTTACAATACCTTATCAGAGTAATTGCGTTTAATAACACAAGATCAATGTTGAGGAAGGACCTCTGCAGGTCGATTCAATGATAAATTCAAGCTACACTTCTTCTTCTGCAGAAAAGACAGCAGAGGTCCGAAATTCCTCACAATATCTGATAATATTCTCAATGTGAATTTTCGAGCATTTTAACGACATTATTCAGAATCACCTTTGCTTTTCTGTAGAGATGCCGTGACTCAGTATTAGTTGCTCCACCATTTCTAGCCTGCTCAGCGCCAGTCTCTGATGCGTGCTACTGTTGACCGGTCTCGTCAAATGCACCGGTATTATATGCAACTCCCGCACACATTTGCAATCTGCCATGCTGAGAATCGTATGCACTGCCATATTGTGTATTCTCGGCGTGGTGTCTCCCGACTTCGTCAAAAGTTCCGGCAGCAAACGTTCGACGCTTCTGGCGATTTCAGTCGAAGATACCCTGTATAAATTATTTCAATGTTGCAATTATTCTTTTTTTTTTTTTTTTAATAAGAATAATGATGTTAAAAATATTTATGCATTTTCTGTTAGGAAAGAGAGTTTTTACTTGTCTGCGGCGAACTCGGAGAAGAATACTCTTATAAGTTGCGCAGCCAAACTGTACACGCTGAAAACCTTGTCTCTAAGAGCTCTGTGTAGCAGCAGAATTGCTGCCCTGGCCACTTTATTCGGAGAATGCTTCGATACTTCCGGATCGAATGTCTTCAGCTCTTCTTTCAATTGCATCAATCCTTCCTCTTTGTCCGTGAATTGTTTCGAGTAAAACTTTTCCACCTGCACATGATAGTCGTTATCGCTCCGTATTTTAGATATTGTTGAAAAAAATAACATTGACAATGTTACCATATCCATTCCAAAGACAGCGATAGGTAACGCGGCTTGTTTTTTCTCCCTATCATTCAGCTTCGAGGTAACTTTCGTCTCCGTGTTGTCCAAGTGACACTCCCTCGTAAATTCGTTCGTATGTGAGCTAAAAATTAACATCCTTGTGAATGTTTGTATGTATATGTATGTACATATATCGTTAATTGTCCATTCTTCTTACTGTCTCAAAGCAGGAATGGTTCTCTCTTCATAAGCTTCGTAACTCGAGCGAAGGGCCGGTCCGGCCGATTTAGTTTTACGTCTTAAAGATCCTTTGTTACAGTTGCTCTGTCTCTCAAGGACACCGTTCGTCGGGCTGTCGGTTACCTCTGAGAAACGTTAAAACTTTATACATATATAGTATTACAACAAAATTAAAACACTTTTTAATACAATATACATTTCAATAAATGTGTACCAGGACTGTTGGGTTTTTGATGTAGCGGTGACACGGGCGGTTGATGCGCTGGACCAGTTGGCGACAAGGCGCCATCGCGATTAGGTGGGATAACCAGTCTCGGAGGAGATGTAACGTCGTCGGACAATACCGCTTTGTTTGAAGTGCACGTGTCAGACGTTATTTCTTTGTCCTCCGCGGACGACAGGTTGTTTTTCTCTACAGGCTGCACCATTAATCAGCTTGATAATTATTATTATTAACCGAGCTTTTGCTATTGCAAGAGATAATTTGAAGAAGTCGCGAGCGCTACTCACCCCGTGAACTTCGAGCAGATTGTGTATTTCTAAAGCCTGGTAGACCTGCTGTCTGTATTGTTGAGCCTGGGCCTTCTTGGCTTTGGCTTTGTCGTAGTCTTCCAACGCAATGGCATACTTCTTCTCTAATTCGTACTTGCCCAGACGCTCACCTGCTTTTCTTAAATTCTCCATTGCCACCTTCAACTTCGAAGCGTACTCGAATTTCTCTTCTTCTACCGCTATCAGTTTCTTTGCTTCCATCTGTCTTATAATTTTGGCCACTTCCCGATCGACGTACATTTCGAAGGCTAAATCGTCATAAGGCGAGGTATAATGCGGATTGTACGGGGCATCTCCTTGTCCGGTTAATTCCTGATCGGAAGGTTCGCCAAGTATATTTATAGCAATAAGACCAACCTGATGGAAAAAGATTTCGTAAGTTTCTGTCTCAAAATATGCAAGTCTATCTAATCTGATTTTAATTTATTTTGCGATTTATTGTGAGCGTAATTGTAGGTATTATTATTAAGATTTTACAATGTCAGCTATATATATACATATATATATACACCTGACAATAAGTATTGTGCGCGTTACTGTGCGGTTTATGTAGCCTGAGCTTCAGAGACAACGCTTCCGTCTCCGGTAGAGCCACGCTTTTCAGCTCCCTGCTCTTGTAAAGGGTCGACGCGTTGTCCGACAATGTGATGTAGCCCAGGTAACTGAAATTCGTCGAAGCGGATGCATTTTCTTCCCTCGAAGTCCAGATCTCTAGTTTCTCAGCTGCAATTAAAGAAGATATGTCGCGTGATTAACAGTTTTTTCTTTTCGCGAAAATTACATCAAAAATTACATAATTTCCGCCATGAGATTTAGATCCGGTGATCTAAATCGTTTTAAAAACTGGTATAAATAGTTTTTTGCCGATTACGGTTATTTCCGGCGGCGCAGCCGTAAAAATCGAGCGAGAGACGAAAAGACGATGTAGCCTCAGGAAATCACGGTAGGCTCGTTAATTCGATTTCCATTGTCGGTAAATTGCTTTTCAGCCGGAATGTCGTTTAACGGACACAATGGTGACTTTAATCGCGTTCACAAGAAAAATAACCTTTTGCGTTTAACTTTATTTTTATGACGTAGTATTTATTACTGCTATTTATAACTAGTGAACTCACGTATGAGATACTGGTGAGCCAACACCTGTATCCTCGTAAGCTTCGTGGGCCCGTGAAGACGTAGAATCAGTTCTTGAGGATACGTGCAGTTTCTTGCACTTTGCCAACCTCTTACTGTCGGTCCGTGAACATTAAGCTCTAACGACGAGTGCCTGTCTTCCTCGCCTTTAGAATAGATTAGAGTGCAATTATAAATTTCAGATATATTACTCTTCTATTACAAAGAGGAAAATAAAAATTTATACTCTAAAAGAATTTTTCTATTTTAACTCAAGCGAATATATTTTTAATTTTTTTACAAAAAATCACTTTTCTAGATTTAAACAGAAAACTGTTCTGGCAAACTTTCACTGTCTATTACGTATTTATATCATATTTATTTTAGTAGCATGTGTTATCTAGAAATAAAGGACTAAATTTTCATTTAGATGGAATCAACATAAGATATTTCAAGTGCTTAAACTTGTGAGCATCAAAATGTCAATCTCGAGAATCAAATGTCGATCAAACTTGAACTCGGAAAAGTTACTTAATTATACATAGTTGCGTGATGCTTATATCGCGCTCAAATATTTTTTTCATGTAATATCAAGAAAATATTTCTTTATATCAACCTATTTTTATTCGTCATTTTTATTATTTATAAGTTTCATTGACAAAACGAATTGTATTTATGCTATCATGTAATCTTTGAAATTTTGCATAGTTAGCAAAAATACATCTTTGAGAAGGTAATAGGATATTGTCACGCAATATTGCAGTTTCGTACGTGAGTTGTGATTGCATATTAAACAGATTGTGCACGGTCGTTTTGAGCCGCTTGCTACTTTGCACTCATGAATATAAAACGACGTCAAGTTTCAAAAGTATTGCAATGTTATAACGTACATGTGTATACATATATAAGAAAGAAAAAGTACATTGTTCGCGCCGATCTGAGCGGAGTATTAAATACTTTCTACGCAAATTATAAGTGAGTCACGGCTAGTCTTGTCGGAAAAATCAATGTATTCAATGAAGTATAGTAAAACGCGGCAGTTCTGGCCAAACTTGGCCGATTGTGCACAATCAAAATAAATAATTAAACATTGAAAATTACACGGATCACAAACAATAAATTTTGAAGCACAAAAAATGTGAAAAAAGTTCTGTAATTTTTGGATTATAAATAACTATGTTAAAAGTTCTGGACAACTCTGCTAATTTTTCTAGAAAAAATAGCTATACATTGGTTTTTTTTACTAGTTTCTAATTCTAATATCTCTCACAAGCTGCTGCACTACTACTCCGACTACGGAGGTAGTGTCAGACAACACTTTTTGACAAAACCGTTGTTTTCACTTTTGTCATAAATATTAAATTTAAATCCATGTAATTCTCAGTCTCTTTCGGTCACCGCCCGAGGTTAACCCGCGTTTTATATTATGACGCAAGGTCTGGCTCAGTCTTACTCGTGGCGTAGACGACGTTAAATCCGACTTTCCTAGGCATGCTGAAGAAGAGTTGATCGTCGAAAAGTGGCGACCGATGAAGTAAATGACCGAAATATTACATCACACGCGCACGAAGCGCACGTATAAACGAACGAACGGGGAGGAACGGAGGAATACGTCAAAATCTAAAAGGCACAGCCATCTGCAAGCTCGATAAAGGGGGAGCTTGCAAGTTTCACCCCGGCGCGCATGCCACCCCACTTGCGCGTCCGGCCGCGGCGAAGCTTGCGACAGAACTGGCTTCGTGCTAGAACCATCGTATCTGACGCCACTCTGACAGTTTGAGGAATTTTCCTGCGAAAAGGCATGCGTGTGTATTCGCTAATGTGCGTTGCTTCGCATAAGGGTTGCGCTCATGTATCCAAGAGATTTCGCAATATTGCAAGTATAGTAGAACGCAATCAACAAACAAAGTCCGATAAGAAAGAAATAAATCAGACATTCAGGATTTGATACAGGAATTTTCTTTCCTTCGATCATGGAAGGTCAAGGATTGACTTTGCAACGACTGAAACACTTTCCACTTATTTCTATTCTTACCTGTTCAATCTTTATAAGAACCAATATTTGATTGGATTTAAAAATAAATCATTTCTGTCTCAATTAAAATTATATTTTTGTTTCGTGTAATTTTTAATATTGTGCTATTTTTTCAATTTTATTTCTCAATTATTAATTTGGATTCAATTTTTTGAAGCTACTTCAGCTTTCGAATAAACTTTGCATTTTAAAATTAAAACTTATATTCAGATTTAAAATTGTGCATCATGTGTTCAAAAAATATGTTTTATTTAAACATATTTTTTATTTAATAAAAATAATTAACGAAATATCTTTAAATCCAAAAATCAATCGAGATAAAGTGATTTGAGAATCACTGAGATATTTATCTGTATGAAGGACATATTGTGTTGTGAAGTTTGTTTCCTTATGGTAATTTACATTCTAGTCGATCTATCCGTCTCTTGTGTTATACTCGAATCTGCTCGAGTCGAAACATAGACTGTAATTTCGTAATGGATCAATAAACGGAGGCTGCGTGACGTCAGAGGGTGCGGTAAGGGTAGACGAGCCCAAGAGTGATGGCTATATACACACACCCTCCTTTTCATGTTTTGCGACCACGTGCAGGCGCACGTGCTACGTAATTTCGATTGTTCTCGCACAAAAATATTTCCATATTTAAATTATCGCATGAAAACAATTGTGTAAACTGTTCAAATCGATAGTTTGCGCGAATATTCCAATTACATGTTGCATTAATAGCCGGTGCTAGCAACAAATAATTTCTCGAATTTAAAAATATAGCAATATAAGACAATTTCATAAAAATAAAACACTGATATTTTATTTGTAGAAAGTTATATATATATAATTTTATTAAATATATAAACATTTACACATACTTATATAGTAATTTAGATAATACAAAGTTTGGAATATATTTAAAAAGAATTAGAAGTTTTTTTATGTTCTAAAGGAATGTTTAACTATGTAGTAGCAAAGAGATACAGTAGGCCTTTCACAAACTGGAAGACTTCTGATCCACCTAGTTTGGATTGACCATAAACTCTGTCAACGAATGTAATTGGTACCTCTCCTATTGTATATTTCGATTGTCTAGCTCTAACAATCATTTCCATTTGAAAGACATATCCTTTCGATACACATGATTGTATCAGTTTTTCCAGGACATCTTTTTTGTAAAGTCTAAACGTTATGAAATGAGAAAACATTAGAATATCATACGTTTTGTATATATTACAGATAAATCTGACCGATTTACCTGAAGCTACCAGTCAAATCACTTGCACCAGGTCTCAGTAAAATTTGAGTTAAGAAATTTGCACCTCTACTAACTAACTTCCTTTTAAAATCCCATCCATATACACCACCTCCATCAATATATCTTGTACCACTAACTATGTCTAGATCAAGATATTTTTGTAACTCAGCCATTTTTGGAATAAATTTTGGCTAAAAAAAAGAATAATTCTCTTATGCAAACATTAGTGTTCTTGCTCAATTTTTCAAATAATCGATATGATCCACATACATGATGAGACAAGTCAGCATCCATGATAACAATAAAGTTTCCTGTTGCATATTTTATTCCATGCATATAAGCAGTTCCCAGTCCTAGCTTCTTTTCTCTGGGCTTTAGAACTATTTTATCCTCACCGTAAATATGTTGCAGTTGCTTGGCCATGTCCAGAGTTCCATCTGGAGAACCATCATCTATCACGATAACTTCATAGGCAAGCTCGCTGCAATATTGTAGATTTTTGCTTGATGATTTTTTTCAGCATCGCAGCTTAAATTTATTTTTCCTACTTATTTATTATTACATTAAACATTAATTTTTTTAACTTAAGATTATATGCAGCTATCTAATTTTACCTTGCTTCCATATATTTTCTGATAAGCCATAATATTATTGGCAAATTCTCCACTTCGTTGTAGGTGGGGAGTAAAATTGAATATTTGTCATTTTTGCACAATTCTTTTAAATCTTTTTTTCTTTTTTGTTCTTTATTTACCATTGTAACTAATTTGTACACGAGAATTACACAAGTTTATACAGGAATTGACAAGCAAATCAACGTGAAATGACGGGGATCTTTGATTCGACAAGTGGTAAGACTGATTTGTTTTTGTCATATGTGTAGTGGCATTACTGGATATTTAAACCCGCGAGTTTTTTAAACTAATCTTGTTAAGTAATAAATAGTTTAAATTGTCTTTAATTTTTTAAAAACAAATTTTGATGACATATATTCAAAAGTGTACTATTTTAAAAAATATAAAAGTTTTTCGAAGAAACTGATCTAAATGTGTGATAATAAGAGCGAACATTGAACAAACACCAAATTAAAACAAATTGCAAACAAATGTAACGATCAATTAATAAATATAAGTGAAAACATTTTTTTCTATTTATTATTGATACATATATTTGTATCAATATATTTGTATCAAAATATTTGAAATTTTATTCTTAACCAGCATAAAAGAAAATATTTTAAGTTAAACGCGTGTAATTAAGTAATTGTGCGCATTAAAACAAGTAAAGAAAGATTTCTTGTAAAAAGTAATAACGTTTATTTGTGTCGCTTTATTAAAACAGTTTGCATTTTATTTCAGAGTAGCATTTGTTTTTTTTTTTTTTTTTAACGAAAACTATTAAATATTGTTATATAAAGATGCGCGCCCACATGCTGTTTCATATATTTCACAATAATTTCTTGGAATACTTTGTTAAATTATCATGCTTTCCGCATTTATTACCTATTGCATTCTATAATCGCCGATAATCGTTTATCACCATAACAAGACATGCATTCCGCAAATATCTGCGAAGATGCTTACACACACATGTGTTCACATATACACGCTCGCACACAAATATATATATTTCATATATATTTGGTCCATTGGCCGTTTCCGCCGCGTATACGGCAAAGGTCGACTAACCGATAGTGCCGCACGAATATTTTTCGACACCCTGAACAAACAGACTTTTGTATTTTATTTATTCAAATAAAATACTATATATGCATATAATATTAAAAAAATGTTAAGTATATATATATATATATATATATATGTGTGTGCATGTGTGTGTGTATCATGTAATAATGTAATATGTATTGTTTTTAGTTGTTATTCAGTTGTAATTATTTTATAGTAATTAACAGCAAAAAGATAAAAACAGATAATATATCTACTATTTACATTTTAAGATATTCATTATATTTAAATAATTTCTCATTTTTCTTATGTAAATCTATGTGCATGTGCGGGCATAGATTACAGATGTGTTTAAATGTTTTAAAATGTTCATATTTTTATAAGAGAAAGATTTAAATTTTTTATGTTTCATAATTTTACTCCTGTTATATACTCCATTATGATTTTTAGTTGTCTGACATTTCTTCTAATAAAAACTTAAAGTTTCCAGACGGCCCTGTCGACGATGTACCCCTTACTCTGCAGAACAGCGTGTGTGTTCATGCCGACAACCCCCACTGCCGGCGCCTCCACTTCTGCCGACCTCGAGATAGCCGAGAAGCAGCCGCCGCTTTCGAAGCAAACGACGCCGCACTCTACGCTCGGTCGTTCACGGATTCGGAGTGTTCGTTTCTCTGCTCCGATCGGTGTGGTCGGCGTGCATCTGTGCTCTTTGCGAATTTACACAGCAGTGTCGTCGGTACGTAAAAAAATTCGTTCGGAATTTTTGTTTAAAACTTTCATCGTAAAAAAAAACATTGATCGCGACAAAGCGAATCGGAACAAGCGTCAAAAAACGAGTGTCGGCCGATTTTGCAAAAAGAAATCGTGGGTGTGTGTTCGTGTGTCTGTGTGTGCCTGTGGGCGTGTGTGGTGGAACGTATGTGCAGTGATTGTGTATGTGTGTGTGCGCGCCGATCTGTAGGCAATTTAAAATGCCCCGTACGGTTGTTACTGGCGGAAGCTGAGATTTCAGCGAGACACGATTGCTGATTGTCACTGTACCTCGATGGAGCTTTCGAGATGAAAAATCGACCAAAGATAATCATTTGTGTCAATCGGTTTATTGGGAAGAGCGAACCGCGACCGGAGAGATCTAGGACAACGACTTCGAGTGCGCGTCTTCATGTTAACGTTTTCTCAAACTCGCTTCTCAAACTGAGAGACTTAAACCAACATGGAAATCTGCGAGAATTCTTTTTTGTTCATTCCTTAGTTCTTCACATAGTCGAGAGATTTTATTCTTTTTATCTCGCCGAGAAGGGAGATTCTCTCAGGTCGTAAGACCGTAACTTTTTTATCTCATCTTAAGCAAGAAAGATCGGCCGTCGACACTTGTCTTCTCACGGAGTCGCACAAAATATCATCTCCGTTATAAACGGGCCGCAATTTCCGCAGCATCTGGATCTTTAGTCATCTTATTTTCGTTTCTCTCGAACTTCTTCGTTTTCACCAACTATCTGCATAGCAGTCGAATTACACGATGTAACAACAAAGACTATATATGTATGCAGATGTTAGCGTCACGTTTCAATTTTGTGACCCGATCAATCGACTTCCGCGAGAAACGCGCTTGCTGAGGGTCGCATAATAATTTTGGACTCTGCAATGGGTCCTCTCTGCAGGAGGGAGGGAAAGGGGAGAGCGACGACGTGAGGAAGTCGTTTGAATTTAGCGGGGGGTCCATGGACACCGTGGCTAGCTGCGAGCAGCATCGGATGGCAGGCATGGCGCACACACCGTTGCGAGGGGTAGATTGAACCGCTCCGCACCCTGCGATCAATAAACTCGGCGAGAGGGAGCAGCCCCGTGACGAGCCGTTCAACTCCGCCACATTTTGTCTCCCTTCTCTCTCCACGTTTCTCTCCAACCCTCTATCGCGATCGCTTTTTCCTCCCTCGTCTTCACCCCCTCGTCATCGACGTTGTCGACTCGCTCGCTGTTCTTCAATCGCAACCCTTGCTATCAGCGATTCAACACGTGCACTTCCACACTTCGTTCCGCAGCAAGATAGCGTTCTTCGCGCTTGGCGGATTATTGCGGATTAACAAAGACCAAGGAGGCTCGCGACTTTTCAGAATTTTTCCCCTAACTTTAATCGTCTGCTTTTGCAAAACGTTGCACGCTGAGCAGCGAATTGTAAGAAACCATGGTTTTTTTTTTTAGGCAAAAAAGGTTTTTAATTTATGATGAAACCATAAATAAGCTACAATATCGCAAAATTACAGATAATTGATTCAAGAAATTAAATTACGTTTAGACTATATTTTTCTGAAATGTTTTTTTTTTAATAAAGAGTTAAACTAGTCACAACTAAACATACATCTGATGACACACAGAACAAAAATATAAATGAAAGAATATAAAAATGTAATATTTGACTTCTACAAGCGACAACGACCAATTACATGCACTTTAGCGATAAAGATTAGCCTACGTGAGTTCTTTAATGCATGCTAAACTACCACACGTATTGAAAGTGATTGTGCCCGAACGGTTACCAACAAACCGACCTTGAACCAGTGAGAGTTATTTTGCATTCATCTGTCAAATTCGCAGACGCTTTATTTAATAGTTAAACGTCAAATATACATATATTCCGAAAAATCTTTCTTTGATTGTTATTTAAATACCATCGAGGCGGACCATCAGCAATCGTTTTACGATTGAACGAGCATACAGTTCAATCGGTGTTTATTTTATGTGAAATCAGGTGAAAATCAGTGCGCTCAGAGGAGTCAGCATAAGGATGTGGCGAGAACCTCCAGGCGGGGGGTGTAAAACACCCACCCATATCATCGCTATGCTCCTGCTAGCTGGTGTCCTGGCATTGACAATGGGTGAGTCAACTTCGTACAATCTTAGTCACACGTTTCTTAGCGTGACTCGACAACAATTATACGAAAGCATTGACTGTCGATCATGTGGTCTGCATCCAAAATATTTTCATGCGAACAAATACTTGCCACGACTTCTTTTAATTAAATGTTTTATGGCAAAATGCAACTAACTTGATATAAATAATATATACAAAATGTGATATATGTATATACATTATAAGAATTTGATCTGGAAAGTAACAGACCAGATTAACCATATAAATTGTACGATATAAATTTTTTCGTTCGAAAACGCGAACTTTTTATTTGCGTGAAGTATATAATTTCTGAAAGGTTTTTCAAACAAGAATCTTAGCGCGTAGAATTGCGAAGTTTATCAGCTGACACAACACTCCGTTCTCTATGACGTATCTCGAATATACAAGATTGTCTTGTCAGTAGATTTTTTTTATCAGCAAAGTTAGCAAAAAAAAACGTTACTTAATCTCTGCGGAGATACTATAAAACAACAATTTTCTAATTCGTGGATATTAAAATATTTATTTTTGCTACTTAGTGTAGACATTGATTAAAAAGATTAAAAATTATTTTCTAAGTCTTTGATATTGAACGCTATTTTTTATATCAAGCAAATAGAAGATCGATATTTTTTCTGAAAATATATAACGATACATATCGAGAATAAGTGCGCTATGTAATTTTCTCAAGTGTCCAACCACTAATTTTAATCTCATTCTTCGTAATCCACTATAACGGTTCGCGCTGCACACTGCTTTTTTTGGCGTGATCCCGCATCCGCGTATTTTGAACCTCTAACAGGCGGTTAGCTGGAACTGTGAAAGGTCTCGAAGTATAGGTACGAGCAATCACGAAGCGCAGCTGCCGGAGGATCGACTAGGATGAAGGGGACGAAGAGGCCGCGGAAAGAAAGGAACAGCTGCTGTTCCCAGAATGCAGGCTCACATCATGCTTCGGAGAGAATTGCACTCGGTCGCGGATGCTCGCGGCACCAGGTGAATCCTGAGGAGCGTACCCTATGTGCTTCGTCAGAGCTTCATCTGAATTTTATCGCAAAGCGTGAACGAAGTCAAGGTTGTTGTAATCTACAGAAAGAGTTGTTAAACTTCTAAGTTAAAAATAATAACTCAAAGAGATCGAAATAATTCAATTTCATATTTTGCTGGAGATATGAAGATGATTGTATTATTATTATCTAGTAAAACGTTCAATATTAAAAAACAATATTTGACAATCTTAGAAATAAACGCTAGTTGAACCGAAGAAACCTTATAAGACACGAAAGGCCGGGGTTTAAGAATTTCTTCAGACTTCTCTCACCTACGCAAAGATCATATATCCGCCCTCGCAGTCATTGCATGCGCAACGTTTAAAAGAAAGCGCTTATTTCAGTGATTTTATGGCATAATTTTGGAGACATAATTTATTCAGATGACACATTTCTCATAAGACAATCATAAATTACGAATAGAACACGATGCATACAAAATTTTAGTAAAATAAGAATTTATTTTGGAAGACTACATGAAAAATTAACCGTTCACTTTAACAAAAGATCAAGAAACAAAAGCGGAAGACAGCTCAATCGATTCGTATCTTTTTTCGGCGCCATACAGACTTTATAATTTCGAGATATTTCTCATTCTTATGCACGTCGCGACGATCTTACGTTGCGACACACTCGTACGCACGAGTCAATACAAACACACACGTGAGTCACATGTGCGACGACGTGCGTGTATGCGTGCTGGAAATATATTCGATGCAGCGTGTCCGGAGTTTCAAAGCTACCTCTATATATAGATTACAGAGCGGTTGTCGACCGGGAGGAATCTCGTCTTTCATCGGAGAGGCGTGAGAGTTTGATCTCGAAAAAAAAAAAATTTTACGAGGTACTTCGACGATCGATACCCTTTCGTACTTACGTGTACTACATCTGTCATGTAACTGCGACAATATTCCGTGCCGTTCTTACACCACGCACGTGCCACAAAACCCATAAATAATACAACCCACTGAAACAGCTTGTGTGCTTTTGCGTCTATTGTATAATACCCATAAATTAGTATAATCCCTGTGACTGTTCCCATGTTTGACGCTACTGTAATGTTGAAACGTCATCGATTTAACCGCATAACAGATTTAAGCGAGAGAAGAAAACAAGCCAAGCGAAAGAGAACGTATAAAATATATTCATATGTAAATGATATTTAAAACCTTGTATTTTGCTCCGCTTTAATTCTGCTCGAGAAAGTTTTGATCGAAACATGAAAATGAAATCGCAGAGAAGAGACATAAAAATACTATGCCAGCTAACTTATGAGAGTAGCAAACGGCGCAGATCTGCAAAAATTCGGGTAACACCTGTTCTTTATACCTGTATGTCCTGCTGTTCGCGTTTCAACAGCGCACGCTTCACCAACCGGTTTCCTTGTGACTTGATTTTATACTGTGCCGAGTTTATTTGCTCCTACTTTGGTACAGTCGTCGTAGGTGAATCAGTAGGTGGCTATATCCGCGAAGAAAATAGTAACAGGCTCTGCTGCATAAACTTTGACTGTCCTTTGCGAACAAATTGAATTACAAAACATTTTTATCATTCCATCACCACAAAACGCCCTGCAGTTAATTGAATTGAACAAAAATAAATAGATATTGTGTAGAATAATTCGAGCGGATAACAACCGCTATTTGTGATGTAAAAGGTGTAACTTAGAAATATATGCAATAAATTTGCAATCAATGATAAATGATGGAAATTGACGGAAATGCTTTCTTTGCTATCGATGCCGCTGACAAAAGCAAAGAGCGCAACTCTCCACGACGGAAAAGGAATCACGCATTGTCGTCTCCCTTATGGTCACGTGACGTTGATCGCATATTATTCAATAACAGACCTCGACAACCTGTTGTTTGCTACAATTGGCAACGCGCCAATTGAATGTGGGTGTCGCGTATCCTGGTTGAAACGGATGATAAGCGAAACTCGAAGATGCGAGACAAAAAAGGTCTCATGACACTTTAAATTAATTGGCTTTGTGATAATATTCCCACAAGCCATTAAGTCGCCCTTACATTTCGTTCTGGTTCACAGAGCATTTCTTTTTTTTTCCAAGTAAATTCCGCCGTTCTTTAGACGTAATTGAACTTAATCATTATCTCTATAAAACATTTATATTTGAA
The DNA here is from genome assembly GCA_014825455.1 of Pseudomyrmex pallidus. NCBI lineage: Eukaryota > Metazoa > Arthropoda > Insecta > Hymenoptera > Formicidae > Pseudomyrmex > Pseudomyrmex pallidus. The sequence continues at coordinate 836 of QVNV01006970.1, read as the reverse complement.
GTCGTGGCTTGTCGTATACTATTTAGAGGCAAACATAAAATTAAGTATTTATCTTGAGAATAGTTTTGTAACAATAATCTTTTCTCATCTTCTATTTAACACTAAAATTTATATTCAGAGAAATGTGCATTATTTTCAAAATTAAATTGCTCAAACATTTCGTACCGTACAAGATCAATAGAGATCTCTATGTTTGCAGCAGTTTCTGCTGAAGATGAATCTATGGGACCGGTGTTTGTCAAGGAACCACCAAACCGAGTCGATTTCTCAAATGGAACTGGAGCTGTCGTTGAATGTCAGGCAAGAGGAAATCCCCAACCGGACATCATCTGGGTTCGTGCCGACGGAACTGCTGTAGGAGACGTTCCTGGACTGAGACAGGTGTAGTGTCAATCTTAGATGCGTTTTCTTTATTTGAATTTCACTTATGTATATCAAACTTGAAATTTGCTCACGTTTGACTCGATCAAAGTCTTACAACGTACACTAGAATGTGGCATTTATTTAAATACTAGTTTATATAAATTAATGTTTGCATGTTCTCAGAAGCTATTTCCTCTAAAAATGACTTATATCCTTAACACGTAGAATGATGAACTATTCTAAATTGCTGGTAACTATCAGCAATTCTAGTATCAAATGCGTTGGTGCAATATGTGAATGAAATCGTTAAACGCCCATGCCATCCCACATTCATTCGCGCGATCGTGAAGGACGCGTTAATTACTTCCCATGCTGACTGCATACATAATTGAAGGGCGGAAATGCAAAGTATGCTAAGTGCCATTTTTTCGATTTTGATTTTTTTCGCGCAAAGTATGCTAAGTGCCATCGCA
>QVNV01006969.1:0-21349 GCA_014825455.1 Pseudomyrmex pallidus | reverse complement strand
GGGTAATTTCGGAAAATCGCTCGCGGAGGACACGTCGAGCGATCGCTGGAAACGTCATGTCACGGCGTTTTGGCGAACGCGCAACCGTGCGTGAATCAACGAGGAAGCCAATCGTATGTACTGTCGAGAAGATCGAGAGGTGAGTCATCGCCGCGTTCGGTTTCGCGTCAGCGAGCAAACTTTTGCGCTCGTTGTTCTCGCTCGCTAGGGAGACACACTCGACGAGTGTCCCTAGACACTTCTTGTCCGAGAAAACCAACGTGAAACATTTATTCTCTTCGGCTTTCAAACGAAAACAAAAGGAATAAATACGCAAGTTCGGAAAACTAACGACTCGTTCTACTTTAAATTAATTGTGTCTGAATCTTTGTTCGGCTCATTATTTTCTGAGATAACTAAAACAATATTTTTTATATAACAGTAGAAACTCGCTGTCTGAAAGCGAGAAAGCAACACAGAGGATATTTTTTTTTTTTTTTTTAATACTTCGTGATTTCAATTGTCGCGAACAAAATTCCCGTGACGTGTAACGGCGATGCCCACGCTTTCTGACCCTTGCGAACCGATGATACGATAGCGATTTACATTGGCGCGCATGCACACGACGCGACGAACGTGTGTTTACGCTTTAACGAGACGTCCGTTTAACGCCGATGGTAGATACCGCTAATTAAATCATCGGTCGAAAGGAGTTATACCGACGGCGACCTTTGAAATGATATCATCGCCGAAAGAAATGCATCGTGTCGTCATTCCGCGGATACAAACCGCGGAGGAAAGACTATTTATACGTTTATTTCTAATGTATAATTTTATTTTGATATTCGTTGGTATAATTTTTTTTATTTTTTTACCAATAACTTGTACACGAACAAAAGGTTTTTTTTTTGTACAAGAGAAAAATCAAAGAGAACTTTTGTTTGACAAAATTATGTAGAAATGTTTTTGACTTCAACAAAGAGACTGATTTCGAATTACGGTGAAAGCAGCGTAAAATCACAGAGATATCGTATTTCGTCGCGCGGTGAATGGGAGAATTCTGCGCTCGCAGCTTGTAGAAAATAGTGTGTCACGCGCGCGCGGAAAAACTTTACGCACGCACGTACAAATTTTCCCGCAGAAAGGTTTCTCCCGCTCGCGGAAACGGAATTGGAAGATTCGCAAAAGTTCGATCGTATCGATTCGACGGGCAATCCGCAAAGCGAATTCCGTGTTATACGAGCCGCGCGTTTGCGTGTGGCGCAAATTAAGTCCGATAAATGCGACTTCATTGTGCCTGATATCGCTTTTGTTATCGTCCAGAGTATTATTGTACACTTTATATACTCCTTACGCGCGAGGAACGGGCGACGGTCGCGAGACACGCGTCTTTGCTGAAATAATATTTTTTTCACTTTTTGAAACGTTCGTTAAAAATCGTGCTCGCGTACGTATTACGCTCTATGTTCTAATCGGATAATATTACGTAAATATGCTCGAATTACGGCTGCGATAAACTGAAAAAATAACTCACGGAAAAACTCGATATGTCTGATTGTGTCTGATAACAATATCTAAAGATAAAAACTCGTGTCGTCTCTAATTGTCTGATAAATATTTTAAGACAGAAAATAAAAACCAAGATAATCTCCGAAAGAGGAAACACAGCGATAACACGCTAAGTAGCGATGACGAAACTCGCCTCCAATTTGATTTTTAAAAAGTTGACAACTACCCGAGTTTGTTTCAACCCTTTTCGGTTCAACTGTGTCAATGGAGGAGGAGTATGTATGTATGCACGTCAAGCCTTACGTAAGCGAATTCGTGCGGCTCGCGAAAACAGCTGAAATGATTTTGTCAATTTTCCTTTGACGGTTAAGGCTTGCGGTCTCCCGATCGTCGAGTAAAGGAAAATTGTGTGACAAGCTTTTGCAATCACGAACACACAAAGCAAAAGGGGAAACCGCAAGTAGTGTGCAAATAAACCGAGATACATCTGATTTTGATGTTCGCGTTAAAACTTAATGAAATTTATTTTTAATTATTGTTTTGTTTTTTTTATTACAACACCACGCGGAGTGTCTCGTCGCTGCTGTTAAAAATGTGTTCGTATACATGCCGGTGAATATACTTCACAATATAGAAGAAAATAATTTGCTGATTTATCCATCTTGGATATGTGCCACGCAAACTGCACCAAGTTCTTAAGGATAAAAGCTCTTTCCATTTGCGAAATGTAATGAAAAATCGTTATCATGTGTATGTGTGTACGTGTGCGACCGAGATGAACAATCGATTGCGGTTTGCCACATCCTGCCATTGCAGTTAACACTTTGGTCTTGATAAGTTCGAGAGAGAATCGTATATCGAGCTCGTTTAAACGCGTCAATTTGTATTAATTAAGGTGCTTAAATCTCACGTCAACATTCGTCGTCTCAAAAAATGTTTGCAAAATTGAGAGAAACAGACATTTATGATTTTGAAACGAACATTCTGTATTTATGATTTCGATATTAATGAAATTAACGACGATCTTTGCTCGTTGAAATTAAGTATCGTCAAAAGTCTCGCGAAAAAAGAAAAGAATTGCTGAAGAGAATCTTACATTAAAAAAATAAAACAAAATCGTTTCTTCTTTGTCCCGGTGACGAGGAGAAAAAAAGAGAATCGCTGGTTGCGGACACTTATTCGAGACCAAGACTGACCTTAAAGTCGTTCACTGGAAAAGGTGAGTAATAATCGACGAAAAAAAAAACTAAACGGAAATAACACAGTACACACGTTAGGATGCTAAAAAACTTGTGGTGTATAAAATCTTTAAAAAAATGTATAACCGAGAATGAAAACAAGGGGAAAAAGTTTGTCCGCGATAAGTACAATGTCAATCTGAATGACAAACGCTTACTCTCTCCCTCCCTCCCTCTCTCTCTCTCTCTTCCAAGTTTAATAATAGAAATTTAATTTCAGATTTGATTGCAAAAGTTAAATAAGGTCGAGGAGATTAATATTTGTTCAAATCTCGATGCGATATCTGATTGGGACAAAATTAAAATGCGAGACAATGTACAAAAATATATCGAACGTAAAAAAATTCGTCCTTCAATTTAAAAAAAAAAAAAAAAAAGAAAGAAAAAAAAACAACTTTAGACCAAGGATGCGGTAGGATCGAAGGTGAAGCATATACTGTGTTTTTCACAGCACTCTGTGAGTGAGTGGCAGTTGCACGCGTCACCCGAAGTGGACTATGACGAAGACGTTTCGGAGTGACGCTACGAAAATCATTCGCGGAGATGATCGACACACGACACGGCGCGATTCTCGGTTACTTTCTCCTCGCGAGGAAAAAGCAAGTCCGGCGCAGCACGCGGGAATTAATCGCGCGAGCGGGACGAGGACAACACGCAGCGTGACGGAGCAAGACGGCGCGCGCTCGTGATCGCTCTCAGGCAGGCAGCAACACAGGTTAACGCAGGTTGGAGGTTAACCTCCCGCCAGAGAAAAGCGGAACGCGAGATCGCGCGGAGGACAGCGCGCACGAACATGAGAAATAACGCGTCCGCAATTACTTCTCGATCGTTTCGTAAAGAATAAAGAGAGAAAGCGCACACTTACCCCATAAACCAGTCCACGGTATCGCGGAGATACTCGGGTAACCTATCCAGCTTGGATGATTTTCGTGTTGATCACCGTCGCGAGGAAAGCGGCGCGCGCGAGATACAGCCCGAGAAAACAACAAAGTGTAAATCTCCTCCTTCCCTTCTCTCGCTCTTTCCACCACGGTGGTACCACGCACCACGGTAGTAGTTAGTGGTAGTAGCCAGCTAGCGGCAGCAACGGCAGCGGCGGCGGCAGCAGCAGCAGCATCGGCGGCGGCAGCGGCAGCAGCAGCGGCGGCGGCGGCGCGCGTTTCGGGATCTCGTGAAATCTAACATGGCGCGGGTTCGCTGTCACCTGTTCCCGTCATGCCTCGCTGACCGTGGATACGCATTATCGCCGGCCCCCGATATTCGCGATCGGTTTGCCCTCCTTACTGACAAGACGATGTTTGAACGTCGCTCGCGACGCGAACAAACTCGAAAAACGCAAATTCTTACGCGCACAACAACACAAACGCGAGAAAGATGCGATTGCTCTACCGCGCGCGATAAGCAGCTGCACAGCTGATCGCGACGAGCGTTTGTGTTTGCACACGTGCGCCTCACAACGGTTTATTTGCGCAACTTTGCGCTTCATTGATCGTCCGCGAGAGGACGGTATCTGTCACATGGCCGATGCTCAACGATCATGCACTTTTTGCGAGGACTTGTGAACGTAACTTGTTTTTGTTTTTTTTTACACGCGTGTACACGTGTGCGATCATAAAAAATGCAACGTTCAATACTACTCCAGTTTTTGCATGCGAGATCAAACGCGTCAAATTGATTCGAATGTGATTTCGCGAATGATCGCAATTTAAAATTTATCGAGAAGCAATACTGCGATTCCTGAAGTTATCGACCGATCGAAGCATCAGAACTTAATTTAATTATTAAAAAACATGCAACTTCATACATGTATACTTAAAAAAATAACAATTATGGAAAATTATTCAGAGTTAATTACAATAAATTAACTAATGCATCAGTTTCTGATGTTTGCACAACGTTACAAATACATTTTAAGATTTTCTTCTAAACGAATCTCGATCTCGATGTGTTCGATGTGATCTGAAACTTCCGGAATCAGACCGGAACACAGCTCTCAGCGCCATCTAAAATAGCACGTGACGTGACACTTTTTGCCCGCTTTCAGCGTCCATTTCTTTTCCGGTAACGGTCGTTGAGAAGGTTAGTCGCGTCTTCAACGTCTTCGCGTTCTCGTTCAACGTCCAGCATGACGTGAGTATATAATCGTGTTTAATACGTTCAATCGCTCAAAAAAACCTTACTACTTCGCAGCGAACACATTCGTTGAATTGCAATTGTTGTCGAACGTGTATTATTTTTAACTAATACACTGACTAAAATATCGATATGCAACCACATACATCGAGTCTTGAAATCTCGGACAGTTTTATGAGATCGCACATCTAATGCATTTACTAACTTGAGGAGATGTTCGCGACATTCTAATAAAAATTTTTAGAAAAATAATTTGTACGATAAAATGTGTTTGCTAATTCACTTGCCTTTCTTTTGAGATGCTTTACGGAGCAAGATTATATTCTGCACACGTGCATTTTCTTTCGATCTTGATTGCAGGTCCAAAGTTTCGCGCGATACTCTCTACGAGTGCGTGAACGCTGTGCTTCAGCACTCGCAAGAAAAGAAAAGAAAATTTCTGGAAACTATAGAGCTACAGATCGGTTTGAAGAACTATGATCCGCAGAAGGACAAGCGTTTCTCGGGGACGGTCAAGTACGTTTTTACCTGACTTTGAGGCATTTTTTTCTGTTTTATATTAGTAGATTCATATATCCATTATGTGTTTGTACTAAATATACCTGTAAAGAATGCCTCATGGTACATGTCAGGAAGCTGGGGTTTTACCTGGCGGACCTGTACCCAGGGTCTTAAATAAACTGGGGAGGTATTTATGCCGTTACTTAATTTATACAGGATTTCATGATCCTGTTGGTAAGTCATTCAGTATGATTTTAGGTCAAAATTATGTAATTATCACAATTCTTAAATTGTTCTACTTTTGTAAAATGACAAAAAGACTTCATAAGAATTTATTCACAATGTATTACATAATAGTTTTATAATTTATCTATCAGGTTATACCAATATTCAATGATGTCTTATTGCATGTATTATCTGAACAATTTGTGAAGTAAATATTTTATAACTGAGAATATTGGAAAACTAAAAATACATATAAAATGTTAGGTTACTCTTATATTGTACAACATATAATATATATCTTTTCTATTTCAATATATATCTTTGTAAATGTAAAGATCTACACGTGAGAAATAACATGTACTTTGAACTTTGATTATTATTGACTTTTATTATGTCAGGTTGAAGAATATCCCCAGGCCAAAGATGCAAGTATGTGTTCTTGGGGATCAACAACATTGTGACGAGGCCAAGGCCAACAATATTCCGTACATGGACGCGGAAGCTTTGAAAAAACTGAACAAGAATAAGAAACTCGTCAAAAAACTTGGTATATATATATTTTTCTCTTGTTTTGTTAATATTTAATATATTAACATTAACGTTTAACGCTTGCCTTCCCAAAAGCATCATCATTGTTCAATCACACAAACAATGATGACCGTCAAGTGGAAGGAAATTAAAGTCTTCACTTGGTGAGGGCAATGTGATTCGTAGCATTGCATCTCAATCCGTGTCGATACATTTTCTTTTCTCATAAAAATATTTTTTCAAATCAAAAAACTTGGAAATGATTTAATTAAGAAAAAAATAGAAAAAATTTTTAATGTCCAGTAAATTCTGGAATTTTGATACTTATTTGCATTCTTTTTTCAGCAAAGAAATACGATGCGTTCTTAGCTAGTGAGTCGTTGATCAAACAGATTCCCCGTCTGCTCGGTCCCGGTTTGAACAAGGCCGGTAAATTCCCTGGTCTGTTGTCTCATCAGGAATCAATGGTCGGTAAAATCGACGAAGTCAAAGCCACCATTAAATTTCAAATGAAGAAGGTGCGTTCCGTGCAAATTTCTCGTCTAAGATTTTTTTATTCGTACTTTTGATACAAATCTTGTTCTTGTCCTTGCAGGTGTTGTGCCTGTCGGTGGCTGTCGGGCACGTTGACATGACACCCGATGAGTTGGTGCAGAACGTCCATCTCTCGATAAACTTCCTCGTTTCTCTGCTGAAAAAACACTGGCAGAATGTGCGCTCGCTTCACATAAAATCCACCATGGGGCCACCGCAGAGACTGTACTAAATTAAATAGTGCAATTTTTATCACGAAGATGTACATCTGTTACAATAAAAAAACTGGAAAAAAGAAATTGATAAGCTTGCTCCTTTTACCCACTCCTATCTCACGTTTATAATAAGTTTTCCGGCAAGTGGAAAAAAGCGACATTAATTTTAATACGTATACTTTTTTTATACTTTTTCTTTTAAGTATTTGCAAATATAATTGATACCACTTTTACAAAAATACAAGTTTTCGTAAAACTTACTTTTTTTTAATAAAAGAAAAAAAGCGCAATATAAATTTGCGCAGATAAATCACTAGTCTTTTTTTTATTTGTTATATAAGAATTATCTTATATAATTCATTAGAATTATTTTTGGCATATAAAAATGACTAGACCATATGAGTAAGCTTTGTATAATAAAATGTCAGAGAGCTTACCGCCTACATATATCTATATACTTGGCGATAACATATCTCGCATTTGCGTCATTATATGTTTTATTCATATAAAAATATTTTCAATTTGAATTTTTTTTTTTCTTCCTATTGTACTCTATGCAACAGGTTTTTTGTGTTCAACCCTCAAGGTATACGCACAGGTAAAAGAGACTACGTATCGAGACACAGCAGGAAGTAGCCGGAGCCTGTGAATCCGGCTCTCTCAGATGCTGGTTCGGGGACCGCGCTTGCGTGTAAATTGTACAAGTATATACGTATGTGTATGTGTGTGGGCCCTATGGTGGTCCGCTGCAGGTCTGAGCAAGCATACCATATAGTCGTCGCTATTTCCAACGATCTTTGTGGGGGCCAGGTCCGGTCCGGTGGCGGTCGCTGCGTTTTGAAGAGGTGCAAGGTTTCGGATTTTTGCGTTGTAAGCAGATGCTAAACCAAAGACTCGAAGTATCACGTTCAGCGTTTTCGCGCTCTCTCCCTCTTGTGTTCTTCCACGTGTTATTTTTTTCGACGAAATTCTTCCTCGCCGGTTACGCGTCGGCGTTTTGTGTATCGGTAATTTCTTAGCACGACTTCTGGACGTTGCATCGTCGTTTCAATATATCGGAGCATCGGTAAAACGAAGTATTTGAGGTGAGTTTGATAAATATATTTTTCGTGTGTTTATTTTCAAGACGGAAAATGTACAGACGATAACAGAGAGCGAGAAGTCTGAACGAGTGTTTCGTCGGCTTACGAACTCTCGGAGACAAATAAATAAATGATCCAAAAAATCTCGGAACGAGTAAACTGATATGCAATATTATGACGAAATGTTCGTAAGAACCAACTGACGTAAGCATTGAATGTTTTATGTTCGTTATATACAATTGCTTGCATTAAAAGATCATTGACGGATATTTCTCCGATAATATTTTTCGTCAATATTATTTCGCACCTGTGAGTTCGTGCAATTCCGATCTGCGAATTCAGGTGCGATCATCAGATTTGATGTTAGCGAAATAAAATAACGTTGTAAACGTTATCGAAATTTTTTTACTGGTTATTTAAATAATAAAGACTGCCATCAAAACGTGCGATAGCAAAGTAAAGTTTGAGACTGTATAATTAACATTTTTTTCAAATAAATAATTCGAAAATAATATTATAATGAGTCGCTTCGCGAAGCAGAAGAGTTATTAACGCAATTTGATTTGGGTTTTGTGGAAAATCGAAATTTTCTTTCTTCGAAAAAATAAAATAGAAGAGATGCAAATAAAATCACGACTCTCGCTTTTCCAAATTGAAATCGGAAGCTCGCAGATTATCTTCGATGTTAACAATAAACATGCTGCGACGATCAAGATTATCAGACGAAGAGCTTAAAAATAGCGATCGCGCCCCTCGCCTGATCCCTTCTTGCCAGGCGCTTGATGATGAATAAAAAAAAAAAAAAATATTAATGTGTCAACGGGGGAATCGGATGAACGGACGCGCGCGGCCGGCGGCGCTTGTATTTGATTAATAAAGTGGCCGCAAAAGAGTGCACTCTCTGGACAAGTGTAGTCCAGGCGCGTTATCAGCGATATCAGCTGCCGAGAGCAAGAGACAAACGAACGGAAGACTGTCAACGAGCGTTGGTTGGGCAATTATTATCGAAAGTGTCGACAAACGACGAGTTTACGTATGCTCGCTCCGTGACGCACGCTTCTCTCTCGAACGAACGTTTTCCCCAAACAGTCATCGACAGATCCGCGAACCGACTGATACCTATAATCGAAACGCGTGCGCGCGCGCGCGCTTGTAAATTAATATCTCCGTTCGTAATCGCGAGTGTAAGTATCCTCAAGCATCGCAAAAAAACGTCCGTGTTTTAATTGCCAGTAAAACAAAAACAAAAAAAAAAAACAAAATGTGGTGCTTTGAACAACTTCTACGGTAATGCCAACTCCAGGATTAACGGTACTGATACAAATATTAATGTTGTATCTTATTTTTATACAAGCGTATATGAGGACGTGTGTTGATGTGAGAACTGTGATTTTTTGATGCAAAATCAAAGATTTCGATGCAAATCATTTACATCGCGACTTTTTGTGATTATTAGTTTTACTTCTTTAAATTTTTATTTTAACATAAAGTACCTCTGAGAAAGAGTGTATGTGTGTGTGTGTGTGTGTGTGTGCGTGCAGAGAAATGTAAAAAAAAATTAAAATTATATTTTGAAGAAAACCGGACTTTTGAGAAAACCTTGAGTAATCACGCGTACGATCCTTCCGACGGGCGTGAGAGGAAACAGATATGACTGCTGCTGCTTTCCAAATCACTTCCGCTCTGTGTTCTAACCGGAATGCGTAGGCCTTATTTTAATATAATAGAGAAATCTGTGGTTTTTGCATCAAAGCGACAACGCGTTTGGAATATAATGCAAAAAAACCTTGTATTAAAAAAAATAGAATAGCGTATATACGTTTCACAAATTACATACAAAGAGGCACGTCAAGAAAGAATTGTATTTTCGAGGACGATTTAATACGCGTTTAAAGCAATTAAATATACATATATAAATTTTCTATACTTGTTATTTTTTTTTTTTTTTTTACAGCTTGCGCGAAATTATGGTTTTTACAACCCCGTTGGTGTTCACTCCTACACGATTCATCCTCTGCCTGCTTTGTGCAGAGGTGACGACTGCCACACCTTCGAGCAATCCCATATCGACGAAGAGTATCGCGACCGCAAGAGATAACCTTGGCTTTACGGAGTCTCCCGCGAGTTCTGCTATTGACAATATCACGTTTGTTGACAACACGACGGAAAGTCCCACAGAATCCAAGATCGCTGCCTATGAACTTCTCGGGACCGCCTTCACCGATAGATTCTCATCTTCTTTGAATACCGATCAGACAAGTAGTCTCGCGGAGACTACGGATCATGAATCCACGATCAGCACCTATGAATCTACCATCAAACGTCGAACGACCGCTTCCGTCGTTGACGAATCCTCATCTCCTTCGACCACCGATCAGACCACAAGATCGGATGGGACTACTACTGTCGACAATGTGACTTCCACGGCGAGCACCGTCACCACAACTGATTCAATCATCTGCGATCCAACATGGCCAGTGAACGCGAGCGGTAATTAAAATCGTTTTCGTAAATAAACCATCAGCATGTATTCAGAAACTGTTTTATATGTTAGTTTCATTCATACGATATATGATTGTAGCGAATACAAGAGAGATAGTTGAATTGAGGATAGACAGTGGCACAGAATGGATCGCTCTCTCGTGGAAATCCCCGTGTGACAACGCGACAACAAACGCCTCGATAATATACTCGGTCGAAAGATGCGACGATCAAAATTTTTGCGATCAAAAGAACGAAACTGATACGTGGCACAACGCCACCGATCTCGATTTGTGTACGCTATACACGTTCACTGTCAAGATTCTGACGGACTTCTGGGAATCTGATGGTATCAATAGATCAGCATCAACGAACAATACTAGTAAGCAACACAGCTCAATTCCGAAACAGCAAATGAATCGAAAGTCAAGTCCTTTGACGACGTCTATTTGTACTCTGTACTGATTTTTCAGTTCCTTCGGTAGACAATGTGGTCGATCTGAGTGTTCACAACGTCAGCGTAAACGTTATTCAATTGGTCTGGCAAGCGCCCGCGGATTACGCAAAATGCATCACCAATTACTCGATTAATCAGTGCAATAAGACGTCTTGCAGTGAAATTAAAATTGCGACCACGAATTACACCGCCAACGATCTCGAACCGTGCACGGAGTATAACTTTACTGTTAAAACGGTAACGCCAACCGTGGAATCTACCGGTGTGGCAAAGACTGTGAGAACAACTTCGCCGAGTGAGTACGATACGAAAAGCAAAACGCTACGCGTCCGCTTTTCGTGAAAATTTGCAGTTAACTTTTTCATATCAAAAGTACGAATATGCCAATTTGCAATTTTATTCACTTTTTTCGCCAATTCCACAAAACTATAACACGATTCGCAGAATTATCAAAACCGAAACGCTGCGAAATAACACCAGGAAATTTTTCGTTGATTGTCACGTGGGAGCCGCCGATATCTGATACTTGTCTCAAGCATTATCACATATCCGTTGACAAATTTACTAAAAATACTACGGACACGCGGATCGTCGTTCCGAATCTACATGCTTGTACGGATTATCAAGTGTCGATCAGTGCTGTCAATAAAGACGATGTAGAAGGAGACACGCTCATCGACAAGAACACCACATTGAAATACAGTAATTATTATTATTATTTTTTTTTTATTACCTCTTACGACGATCCCAATTATTTCCGCACATTTTGCACTGAATGTAATCGTTAATTTCGATATATATTTAAGTTGTCCGATATGTAATAAAAAGTCAATGTTTTGAAGAATGCAAACTTATTTCTATGCTTAGGTACGCGTCCACCGAAACTGACAGATCCGGGAATCCAACCGTACGAGACCAACTTAACGACGTACTGGGTCATCGAGAAAGAGAACAATCACTGCGAATTAAATTTGCTGATAGTTGCGTGCAATTACTCAGAAACACATGAGAAAAGGCATTGTCATTCTAATAATATGTCCGAAAGAAAGGAATTGGACCCGAACTCCGCTTCGGATAAAGTTGTTTTCGAAAATGTAACTATAACCGGTCTGAGTCCTTTTACGAATTACACTTGTCGGGCGTTTACTTTTAATAGCGGAGGATTCAGTAACAAGAGCAATGAGGTCAATGCTACAACATTGGAAGACGGTAAAACTATTTTCATTTTGCACTAATTGTTTAATTTCAGTGATTTAATTGTAATAACATTACTTTGACAAATCAAAGTAAGGTAAAACCTGTTACTTTGCGATAACTCGTTATTTTGTTTTTCTTTTTTCCACGCTGTATTATATTTTTTGTGTTTCAATTATTGCTAATTTTATGCTTTTAATAACATAATTATATGCAAAATAGCTTAATTTAATTTTAGCAAGCTCGTTAATGTTCCAAGTTACAATTTCAGTACCAGACCCGCCCAACTCTCTCGCCTTCTACGACGTCACAAACTCACAATTTTCTTTGAATTGGAAAGAACCGGATTGTTCACACGGTAACTTGCAAGAATTTCAAGTCAAAATCACTTGGAAAACATATTATCCGATTCCGAAGTGGTGTGCTGAGGAAAAAAATGGCACTGTATTATCTGAATCGATTGATGCCAGTATATTTAATTATACTTATTCCAACGCAACAGCATTAACACATTACGAGGTTCAAGTAAAAGCGAGAACAGGGGCGGAGATAAGAAATGGTTGGGGCTCTTATAGCAAATCTAAAAACTGTGTAACGAATCCCGGAGGTATGTTGTATTTTTATTATAATTGATTTTTTGTTTTTATTTCATTATATAACAAGATTAAATAAAATCTATACTATAACGTACATAATGAATAATAATTTTAATGTATGTACGTATAAATACTTAACATATCTTTAGCCTTCCTAGGAGTAAATATTTTTATTATAAATATTTAAAAAAATATATTTGTTTATTAGTTCCAAAAGCGGTGACGAGATTCAATTCTTCGTCGATCATTATCAAACCAAATTTAGAAAATCCAAACGTATTAGACACGATTCTGACGTGGGGATTGCCGTGTTCTTTAAACGGAGAGCTCGAAGAATTTGAAGTGTCGGTTAACGGCACCAGAGAGGGATTTGCACCTCATTCCTTTTCTATTGGTCACAAATGTGATGAATACATCGATAACGATTACATGTGTTCGTTAACTCTCGAAGAGCTCAGAGGAGAGTATAATTACAGCTTTACAATATCCGCCAGAGTTAAGAACGTCGATGCTCTCGGAGAACCGACGGTGGTCAAGAACATACTATATCCAGCTGGCAGTACGTAAATTAATTTGCAAATGCAATAACACTTATCCGTTTTTGTTTTGTATCAGTGCACAGACGCGTTATCGCTCAGACGTTTAATGTTGTTTGACGAACAATGTCCTGGTGTAATTGAGATTGTTTTTGTTTCGATCGCCAGTACCAGTGCAACCCGACAAAACCTACATCGACGATATCACCATAGATCCGTACAAGATGTTCAGATCAACGACAACGGCTAATGTTTTTCTGCCCTTGTTTACCAATGAGACCGGCAACATCAGATATTACGCGATCATGGTGTCGAAGATGGGAAATAACAAACCGATAAGCACGCGGTTCGATCTAAAGAGCAAGATCTGGCCGAACACGTCGTCCTGGAAAGAAGCGAAGAATAAAGATTTTTCGATACCGTATCAAGCGACGCTGAAGAACTGGGATCCTTATAGTTGTAGGTGATATCTCCATAGATAGACATAAGAACGAATCGTATGTGCGAAACGTGACGCCTTCGAACGCGCACACACGTCTCTCGCGTATGTATTATTATTGGAATATATATATTATTTGCCTCTCCGTTTAGCGAACAACGTTGACGATTATGGCAACATACAAGTCGTCAAGTACACGATCGGCGAGGACGCAACGTGCGAGATCACGAAGAAAAGATACTGCAACGGCCCGCTCAAACCGGACACGTGGTATCACGTGAGAATGCGAGCGTTTACTTTCGGCGGTTACAGCGATTCGGATTATTTCGTAGTAAGAACGAGTAAGTGCTTCTTTTTTTTTTTTTATTAATCTTGATCGATGCGAACGAGTCAACCTTGTAAAAAATAATTAGAGAGGAGCCTCCCCCTCTTCCGCGTGCAATGTATTTCTTAATTCGTTCTCTTTTTTTTTTTACCTCGTCGCGTCTCGCGATATTTCAGATGCCGAACTGAATGTCGTCCTTGTCGTCGGAGCTGTCTTCGGTATTCTACTCACGGGAATACTGGTGACGATGATGCTGCTCGTGCGAAAATGCTCGCCATATCTGTAAGTCGCAATGTTGTAGTAGCTTCGAACGCTAACAAACAACCGATAACACGATGTATCGGAACGATATTCTTCCGATAACTCTCTCTTGTATCTTGATCTCAAATACCCGATGTGTTTTTCTATTCGTAAACTTCTCGAGCTTACATTATCGGAATCGAATATCGTCTCGCGTGTATATGTGTACGACACGAGAGAGAGAGAGAGACAGATAAGATAAAATTTTCTTTAGTCGACGGAAATTTCAAAGCAAGGCTGCGTCGAGAGACGTTCGCAACCTGCAAAATTTGTCGCATTTGGCAAAAAAGAAACTCCGCTCTGAAATCACGCCCACGGCGTTAATCACGAGGGTCTAAAAATGCACTCCGGACAGGTGTCAACATATATACGTGAACAATGATCAATATTTATTCTATGACTCACTCAGAAGAGGACTATAGGTAGTGAGCGTGAGCAAGGTCACGCGATGCACGCGTCTATCATATACACGCTAAGATATACAGCGCATTACCGGACTCAACAGTGCTCGATGAGGTGTCCGTCGCGCGATTTTACTCGCGAAGTTTTTACCGTCGCGAGCCAAACGCCGCGAATCGCATTTTTTTTATTATTATTATCATGGATTTTTTGTTTCGAACACGCGGGATGTGTGAATGTTGAAACAAATTAAGAAGAACAGTGACGTGCGTCGCGTGTAGCAACAACACTCTTGCCGGAAATTCGATTTATTTACTCGTAAAGTGCGTGTTCGGATAACCGAGTCGCGCTCTATTCGTTTCTGGCCAAGTGCGTATGTTTATTGCGTAAGTTTTCTGTTGTTTCTCCACTATGAATGAGCCGCCTACACACAACGAAGAAAATATAATGCGTATATATGAATTGCGCGAACGGGTCTATTGCGCCATATTCTGTGCGTAACTCTCTTCGTTGTTTCGACACTTCTATATAGCGATTGACGTTAATAAAAACTTAACTTCGATTGTATAGCTCCCGGAGAGAGTTTGCTTTTCTAATTTTTATATTGTCATTTGCACGTAGTGAAACAGAGAGAGAGAGAGAGAGAGAGAGAGACATGTACGTATCTATTTTCAAGTGTTATTGTTCAAACGTATTTTTTTTTTATATCTAATATTTTTATCGCTCTTTTATGATTGAATAATACATTAGAAGGAATGTGTGCGTACATACACATATACTCATGCATATGTATAAATATGTATATATGTAGCACTTTACGGAAATTTACATTTGCTGCGTCATTTTTCTGTTGTTCATCAGGGTGTTGCGAAGATTTTTGCATTCTGACATGCCCGGCTCGCCTGTACCAGCGCCGTTCACACGGAAAAAATTCATCAGCCACTGTCAGCAATTGATCGACAATCCCGGAAAACTGAGCAACGAATTTCGATTGCTCCAAACTCTCAGCGTCGATCTGCAAATGCCCACGAACACGGCCTGCTTGCAGGCTAATCGAAAGAAAAATCGCTATTCCGATATTTTACCTTGTAGGAATTTTATCTTGCGATTGCGCGCTCGCGCGTTACCACACACACACACAATTAATAAATTTATTATATACCATATAATACGTGTGAATCATACTTTCAGATGATTTCTCAAGAGTGAAGTTGGAGGTAATAGACAACGATCCTAACACAGATTACATCAACGCATCATTTATAAAGGTAAATATTTTACAGTTTTGTGCGCGTACAATAATAGGCGTAATGACGTTTGAAAAAATTCAATGTAAATTTAATTTCCAAAATTTAATTTCAAAACAACTAAAAGTTGTAAAAATTTTTTTTTTCCTTAATAAAGAGAAAAAATTTGTCGGTGAATCTACACTATATCAAATACGATTCTTTACATCTGTTACATCTCTCTCTTCCATTGCCATATTTTTTTCAGGGATACACGGGAGAAGACGAGTACATAGCTTGTCAGGGTCCGAAAGAAGAAACGACTTATGATTTTTGGCGAATGGTCGACCAATACAATATCAATGTCATAGTTATGTTGACACAGTTGGTTGAGAAAGGCAAAGTAAATTCTGCTTGCGATGTGACCTGCGTGTATCGTGTATCGTGTTTGTATTTTATCGCGCATCGAGTCTATGTTTTTTTTTCAGGAGAAGTGTCATCAGTATTACCCGGCAATTAGGGAAACCTTCCGGTACGAAAACATGACAATACGATGTACGAGCGAATTGGATTTCAGAACGCATACTCAAAGAACGCTAGTGTTGCAAAAGGTTCATCTTACATACAACTGCTTGTATTTAGTAAGAAAAATGTTTTACGCGAAGAACATATCCGTGATACGAGTAATAATTGCAGGAAAAGGAGAAAAGAAGCATCACTCACTTGCACTTTAAAGACTGGCCCGATCACGATGTTCCGGAGGATTTCGACGCTATGATAAATTTTTGCCAAATTATGCGTCGCAATATCAGCGCCAATAAAGGCTTTATAGTAGTTCATTGCAGGTATAAATAATTGCACGCGTGAAGGAAACAAAACATAAGACTGCATTCTCGATTCTTCGACGGACGCTTTGAGATAAATCATAATAAATTGACGTGTTACTCTCTTCTTGATAAAACATTGTCATTGTTATTTTACAGCGCAGGAATTGGTAGAACAGGAACATTAATAGCAATCGATATTCTGCTGCAACATCTTAGAGATAACAGGAAATTAGATGTATTTGGAACTGTGTATAGATTGCGACATCATAGAATAAATATGGTGCAGAGAGAAGTGAGTATCTATTTCCAAAAGGAAAAAAAAGATAATTTGAAAGACTGTATGTAGAAAGTAACTACTCTTTTGCATTAGAAAATCATTTTTCAGTTCTGAAATATAATAAATTTCTATAAATTTGTACGATAAGAAATACATGTATTTTTATATATTCCTTATATTTTCAGAGTCAATACGCTTATATATATAATTGTATAAAGCAAGTACTCAAGAATCCTTATTTCTTAAAAACTTGTAAGTATCTCTTTTACTCGCTGATATTTGTTTCAGTTGAAAGATAATAGTAGTATTTGTAATTAACCCTTTGTGGACTGACTTCCAAAACAGCTTACTAAGTAGTGGACTGACTGGGTCTGTGAGACTCGCGCGACTTTAAAATCAAACATCTTCGCAAAAAATCAATATTAAAGAAATTGTTTTTTGAATTAAAAGTTTGAACAATTCTGCGTCGATCAAAATCAACAAATTGAAAAAATCTTTAATAGTTTTGAAGATATAAGCATTAAAAAACACTAATTTTAAGACACATGTTTGATATTTTTGGATGGGTTTAAAAGACCCATGTTAGTCCACGAAAGGTTAAATACAGAGTACATAGACTTTCACATTACTCGTATTCCTGTAGATAAACCGCCACCAGTAGAGCCGATATATGAGAATGTCCCTAAGAAAGCCAAAGATGCAACGAATTCGGACATAAATCTAGTCAACAACTTAGAATTATGTACGTACTGTATATAAAAAAATATGTATACTCTATTCTATTGTGTAGATTTGTTGGATTCTATTGTAGATTTGGACATTACTTCTTACGTATTATTCTTAATATTTCTTACGTATTCTTAGTATTACTGAAAAAAGCACGGTATTTTAGAAATAACATTAATCTACTTTGTACTACAGAATGAGAGTCTCTCTTCAACTATCTAACTCGTGATAAGGTAGGAACAAATGCTTGGATTGCATTATCTTTGCTTTCTTCACAGATTGCTTTATTTATAATCCAACTTCTCTTATCTATCTGCCATCTCTCTTGTGATAACATTCTATAGATTGGATTGAATGCTTCTATGCGTAATGATTCTTGTAATTTTGTAATACATACATCTGCTTTGATTGCTTTTCAGATTGATGTAGTTATATACAATATAGATCAATTTGTCTTATTATTTTTTAGTTGATTACTGTGACCCAAGTATAGTTCGTTCACACAGCGAGATTTTTAGTTTTGATGCTTTGCTGAAAACTGCAGCCGAACAATTATTAGATTTCTTAAACGCGATTTTACATCACACAGCTACATCAAATTATTTGAGTATGCCGTATGATTAAACATAAACATATATTGTGCTTTGTTCCAGTGCCTAAAAAATATAATAGTTTCATATCTACGGAGTCTCTATCTATGGAATCAATTTACAATCTCTTTTCTTGGTCAAAACCCCAAAGAAGAATAATGAATAGCGGTAAGACTGAAATACATCTCATGATCCTATATAAATTGCTATATATATTATATACTAAAAAAAGAATACATGAGTTTTTATTTAGTATTTTATTTTGATATGTCATTGATTGTCATTAGCGATTTAAGTATGTCGTATGACAGATTTTATTTCACATAATTGTTCTTTAAGATTTGAGACACTACAAATCTATGAGTGCCATACATACAACGACTCATCCTGTTACTGCAGGTTGGTAACAGATTTTCACACTGTGTTGTAATTTGTGTTATAAGAACATTGCGATAAAACTGTTTTTTTTTTGTTTTTTTTTTTAGAACAATTCCAAACTCTGGATTGTATTTATTCCACACATCTTTCTAAGGATCGTGTTTTCACTGAATCAGTAGAAGATTCACCAAATACATCGAATAGAGAAAATTTATTACAAGAAAGTATTCCATTATTAATTTTAAAACAATCGAATGATGATTCTGAGGATAGCACGCAATATGTAAGAAATGATGAGAAGTTATTAAAACCTAGCGAGCATGCAATGACGCATATCTTTAATGATACTACTATTGTATAGAAAAGTTTTTTCAGACATGTGAAAGAGATGATTGAATTCTATAATTTAGTGCATTAATCAGAGAATATACATAGAAAAACTGTACTTGAGAAAAACTGTAAATATATACGAGACATTGAAAACAAATTCACTTGCTAGAATAGAATTATGATTTACTTTGTTTTGTTGTTTACAAACATATAAATCAAATTTATACGAGAGCATTCCCTAAGAGTGTATATACTATTAGAGTGTATTATACATGTGATATTAAAAATAACATGTGCTTATACACATTGTTACCTGACTAAATCGTAAATAGCTAATTAATATGTGTATGCACATCTAGATAATAGAACTGTGTATATATGCTTACACAATTGTCTTATGTTTTAAATATTTATTTGAAATGTACATGATACAATATGTAATAGAATATTTGACACACTGGATATTTGTTATTTTATCAAATTTATTTGTCCACAACAATCTTATCTCAATATAGGAGTAAAGTTATTTTGTCAAGATTATTTCTTATTTTCTCTTATGTACTTTTTAAATAAATTAAATTAATATCTATATTTAGTAGAATAATCTTTAGGAGAAACAACCAAACCTCGACCTTTTCTCGCACCTCTGTAAACAGTCTCAATAATGTCTATCATTTCTTGCTTGTCCTCCAATGTCCAATTTATCTTGTTGTTGTTTCCAGTACCTAAATCTATCATAATATGTTTGTTTCTAAAGAAGAACATTACTGTACAAGGATCGTACAATTCATACCTGTAAGAAATATTTCATTGACAAATATTATCTTGCTAAATTCTTCTTATCTATCGATTTTATTATAATGCTCTGATAATCTGTATACTAATATAATGTATTTTGTTATATAAATAAGAAATTCTACGTACATTTTATTAAAATCTGGTACTTTTGTGATATCAACTAGGTAAATAACAGCAAAGTTCTTAACCTTCTCCGCAATATTATAAAGCACTTCATCCATCTTCATACACATCGGATCCCAATCGTGTCCAAAGCGAATAACCTAGTAAGAAAACATTTTTGCCTTGCACATTCTTATTTTGTTGCACATGATCTATTTGACACACAATATCACATACTGTGCAATACGACATAAGAGGTTAGGTACATTCGAGAACTTACCACGACTCTGTCTTCTTCGGAGAGTATGGCTTGATCGACTTGATAGCCATTTTCCAAATGTGACAGCATGTACGACATTTTGAAACGTATATGAAATTCAAAATTCGCAATTACAAAATTATCCGATTTGTTGTTTTTTTGAACTGTAACTTCAATACTTTCCTTCCGACGAACGACGACTCGACGATTTATTCTCTCGTCTACTAAATCACTTCAGTTCAGTTTTTCTTAGTCAGTCGATGAGCAAACTTCCCACGTGTCTCGTAGTATTGTTGTTTTTACACGATGCATCACTAATAAACAACAAAAATAATTTCACAATAATAATATTAACATCTGTGTTGCGACTTTCGATATAGATGGCGACACTTACTGCCCAGATCCCAGATCCCAGATCGCGTCGATGTGCGCGTCGATTCGATACTTGAAGAAGAATCGCAATATCTCGTTCTTCGATACATTTGTTTTGGCGGACAGTCACGGTGGGCGCGCAACACCGCGTGGACTGACGAGTGGTCGAGCTTTTTCGTATTTCTCGCGATTATTACCGCGTCTTGCGCGCAATTCTCGGTATGTACGTGTGTATAGCGAAGTGTCCGACGTTCAAAGAATTTTGTAACAAAGAACGATGTGAAAACTAAATACGTGTGAAGAAAACGATTGTAGCAGCATCAGAACCGTGCGATATTACTACGAGGCAGGATGGAGTAGGTAATCAAGTAAGCCACATCTCCTTAGATCATCAGTTGGTGCTATTAGAATCGAATAATAATGAAATTACTATATATGTTTCGCGCTTCTACAGGTGTGTAATTACCGCAAGCTGTCACGAGCGTCGATTTCATTTATTTCGAAGAATTAAAACGGCCGTTCTGTGAGCTCAGGAAGGAAGACAGAAATAGATGGAAAATATACAACTTTGCAACTTTCCACACAACATACATGTTGACTGATCGAGAAAGAAACATTTTTAGCAAGCAGCATCAGAATATCTGGAGTGTGTACTCAGGTACCATCTTCTTTTTACATCATTATTTGCTGCTATTTGCTTTTATTTTTTTTAAAACGCTACGTATATATACATACATACGTATAAATACATAAAAAAGTATAAAAAATATGTACAATATTTAAAATTGATTTG